>JASDQU010411744.1:0-10456 GCA_032191745.1 Picea mariana | reverse complement strand
ACTAAACCAGAAACAACTTTAAACACAAAAATATATGCAATAAAGATTATATGCAGTATTTTACAATGGACTGGGGTCAAAACATATTACAATGGACTGGGGTCGAAACATATTACAAACAAATTACTACCCTGACTCCCAATATCCCTGGATAATATCATACTCTAAAATATATGACTTGGAAATTGAAATTCTGAACAAAACATGTCGTCACTGTGGGACGCGTAGTTGAACAGAATTTCAGTATGATGTGAAGTTTGGCATTAAATGAATTCATTAAAAAAACTCATTGTAACAACGGTTGTACGAATGTATTGAGTTGAATTGACATGGTGTATTGAGTAGTATTGACCATTCTGAATTTTCAGTGTTCAAACGGACGTTTACTGTTCAAACGCAGAATGGAGAACATTTGCAACCATTCAGAGTTCTACTTGATCCATCCCATCCGCTGTGTGAAATTTCAGTATTTAAGAAGACGGTATTCTAGTTGATCATCCATTGGAATTGTTATAAAGTTATAGTAAGGAAGTGATTATCAATTGTGTGAGAAGGATATGGCAGTGGGCAGTGGTGGTGGTGGCGAGTGTTCTTTAGAGAAAACTCCAAATTATCTTTGCAAACTCAAAAGGTAAATTTATCTTTGCTAGATGTCACATAGTAGACCCATTGAGAATCAGGTTGTTTTGGTATGCCACAAATTTGATTAGAAACTTCAATAAAGTTTGTTTTTCTTTTCAGAATATGATTGCATAGATTAAGTAAAACTTTTGGAAGTGGAGGAGTATGCCTCCAATAAGTTGGTTTTTGTAGGAGTAGTGATATATATATGCCAATGCTTGCAGAGATTTGAGCGCATGATCTCCCACCCCATTCACTTGCAACACATGGGAAACATTCTGCAAGAGTGTCCAACAAATCCTTAAGTTTTCTTGGTGATTATAATCATCATCTACTTCCCCTCTAATTTCGGTATATATTGAATTTAGGGTTTCAAATTTTCCAAAGAATTTCATCAATTGTTTATGTAAATGGCCAATCTCTCAAGGGTTTATGGAATGCAATGATAACTTTGGTTTATAATTATTATGGGAATGTATTAAATTGTTTCATGATTTATGAAATGCAATGATATCTTTGGTTTATAATTATTATGAGAATGTATCAAATTGTTTCATGAGATTGTTAAATCAGCTTTGTGATGAAGTTGTTGCATGCCCTTAACCAGTGAGGGATAGGGGCAAGCTAAGAAGGAACCCTACTCTAGGTTCACATAGATTGATTATATATATGTTCCCCAAGTTAACATAGATTGATTGCATCTTTATGTTATGAAAAAAATGTTTAAAAGGAAATTATAAGAATTCAAGTTACCAACCTACTATACCAACACAATATTTCATTTTAGAACTATAATTAAAGTTTCTGCTAAAATTAGAGTTTGTTTGTAATCTTAATATGCTAATTAAGATTTGTTTATAAATGAAATAGGCCAAAAAAGAATTAGGGTTTGTTTGCAAATGAAATATGCCTTTAGACTTTCATCAACAACAGCCACAATTGTATGGTTGTGCTAGCATCTTCATGCAAATTGTAAACACCAAAATTGATGCACATGAAAATATGTGGAATGTTAAATACAATGCACTACTTGAAACTTTGCATATCGTACTTTGCGATTACCTACCCCTCTAGATTTGAACTTGTGACATCTTAACAAGAAACACATGTTCTTAACTATTAAACCCACTGAGGCTGTATATAATGCATTAAATAATAATATAAACAAAAATTTTGTTTTATATAATGCATTGAATAATAATATAGACATACCATATAAATTTTTTTTCAAGCAGAACAGACACTCCATATAATATGATAATGTATCTCCAATATTCAATGTAAGGAATAAACATTAAAATTGGTGTAATTTAAGGGATGTGGAAATCCTCTACGTGTTCCGCATAGATTTGACACATCAATACCTAGATAATCAACGATAGCCTCTTTCGTTGTGTTTTATCATAGTCCTTCAAAGATGTGTTTTATTATATTCCTTCAAAGCTGTTAGCAGTATGGTATGTGATTTGTTTGGTAAATTCTGTACTTACAGCAAAATTTTTAATCTTCTGTCAAACATATTTTTAAATTTTTTAATCTACTGTCAAACATATTTTTAGAACACTTTAATGACCTCAAATTAAGATGAACGATGTGGAGCAGAGGAATTATTTGCCAGAGTGGTGGGCATCAGGCAATTGCATTTCAGCTACTAAACACATTCACTAGAGAAGATATCGAAGTTATTGAAATCTGAGGGAGTTGTGACTGCCATTTTGTAATCTGCATGATCTATTGCTGAAGATATTTGTGAGAAAGGCCAATTCTTGACACCATTCTGTAAAGATGACAGTGTTCTTCCAGGGATTATTGAAAATGCTTAGTGAAGCAAGCTATAAACATAGACATGCATTATACTAAGCTCAGACATATTGTTCACCTTGCATCAAGCACAGGGAACTGGGTATTATTCTCAATATTTGATAAATCTTATTGTTTGGAGTAGGCATATTGTTTTTGATACAGAATAGTACCTTGACACAGCGTGTAGAGTTTTCAATATGACAAAATGCATAAATGAGATTTTGTCTCCTGGACAACAATGATTGCATGGTATGCCATGCATTTTGATAAGGAAGTCCTAAAGTTATTTCAACAGATGAAACACTCTGTCATGAACCTGAACCATAACCCCTGAGTTCATGTTTTGACTTTTAAATTTTGTCTGTATGTGCCATGCTGAGCTAGTGAACGAGGACCAATCATACTAACTGCATGAGAAAACATTGTCTCATCACTGATGATCGAACATAATAGCTGCATGGTTTACCTTCATGATGTGTTGGACACCTAGCCGAGGCATAAAGTTTTATTATTAAGTTTCCAATCAAACCTATATGTGGGGGTGTTTTCTTGGGTATGAGAATATTCGACAATACTGGATGAAGAGAATGTTTGGTGGAGTGTATTTTAAGTTGGACAGTGGAAATGATGGACTCTATCCTTCTTCGAACATCTATGCAGCACCTGGAAGCTGGGGTGACATTGAAAAGTCGTAGAAAATGATGAAGACAAATAAAAATAAGCATCCAAGTGTCGTTGGATTTATATCCACGAGCATGTAGGTTCATGGTTTAGTTATTGGAAGTAGACATGGTTGATGAGAAGATAATTTCTTTCCTACCAATATGCAGATCGCATTTAAAAAGTACATAAAATTGTCAGATACTTCGAGAGATTACCTAGGTTGAATGAGGCAGAAAGGTATTACTGTTTATGAAAAAGAATGTTAACCATACAGGAAACTTACCTCTCCCGGCGCTCACAAACTCTCCATGAACCCTGTGACCTCTGAAACCTCTCCACGACCTCTCCATGACCCCTATGACCTCGCGACCTCCGCAACCTCTCCATGACCTCTCCACAACCCCCACGACCCCTGCGACCTCGCGACCTCCTTGGCGACCTCTCGACTATGATTACACAGAGCTCGCAGAGGCAATTACGCCAACAAATGTTTGTAAACATTGCAAATTTGATGTGTGGCTAATATATAAACCATCTTTCAGCCGAAAGATAGTTCAGCCGAAAGATAGTTCGACCGAAAGATATTTCGGCCGAACTAGTTTTCGGCCAAACAATATTTCGGCCGAACTATCTTTCGGTCGAAAACTTATTACTGGAAAGAAAATATCCAGCCGACCAAATTTCTACACACAAATCGAGGGGGTGGTTATTGCACCATTCAATTTGATGTTTATTTTTTCGAATGAAAAATAGTTTGGCCGAAAATAGTATCTTTCGGCCGAAAAATATTTTTAGTTCAGCCGAAAAAAGGTTTTTCGAAATTTTGGAGAGCTGATTGTCATGAAAGTGTAAACCACCTTCGTGATTCCACCCTCCAACATTATTCTACATAAATACATGTGATGATGACATTAAAAAGAGATTAAACTATCAAAAAATAGTGCAATGGGAGTCACTACATGCAAGTCATGATTTCTCATATCACACAACAAATTTGTTTTTCAAAATAGTGGGAATAATAATTGAAAAAGTGTTCTCTCATATATGGATACGAATAAGAAAAGGAGAGTTGAAAGGGAGAAAATTGTTAGCAAAAGATGTTAAGTACAAACCAAACTTAGAAAAAATATTGAAATATGATATTGGATGCATAGATTTCAATAACATTCGCATTTCTCATGAGTACCTGCAACATATGAAAAAAAATATATTTGCAATAATACGACAGTTGGGGCCTCCAAATTTTTTCGTTGCATTTACAAGTGTAGAGCATCGATGGAATCCATTGGTGACAACATTAACTGAGTTGCATACGAATAGAAAAAATAGAAAGAACATTGAAACATTATAAGATGATGAAACTAATTACCTCATAAGAAAAGACCCAGTCACATGTAGTCGTTACTATGGACACAGACTCAATGCTATCAAGCAATTGATATGTCCCGATGAAATGTTCTTTGAAAAAGTGTTAGGCTGTTACTTTGTAACAGAGTTCCAAAATAGGGGAAGTGAACTTGAACATGGATTGTTATGGATAGAATATGTTGCAATATATGGAAAGAATAACAACTCAAAAATTGAAAATTTCCTAGACAAATACATAACTTGTAACAAATATCATTTGGATATAGATATTTCCAAAATGCATAAGCATTTTCATACAAGAAGTTGTAGGAAGTGGAATAATTCACATTGTAGATATAATTTCACTATGTTTCCAATGAAAAGGACAAGAATCCTTGAACCAATTAATTTAGTTGACAAAGCACTCAATGAGAAGTCGAAGTCTCTATTAACATTTCTGGAAGGAAAAAATTATGATTGCTTAAAAAGATTCGAAGACTTCTTGATGGAGATTGAACTGACAAAATATGAATACATACAATTAATACAATGTACAATAAATCAACGAAAATTTTTCCTAAAACAAAAACCTTCACATATTTGGAACAATAGTTTTGCAAAGGAAATGTCAAATTTATGGGATGGAAATACAGATGCACAGTATGTTCTTAATGATTATGCTGGAACATCGTATTGCACTTCATACATGACCAAAATTGACAAAACTATGACAAATGCATTTCGAAGAATACGGAAAGAACATGAAATAAGTAACCTTGATGTTATGCAAGTGAAATACATACACTTGGAAATACATTGCTTAATCTTCAACAAATGTCATCTCAAAAAGAAATTCATATTGCACTCTCTCGACCACTTCATTGTAGTTTAAGAGAGTGTATATTTATAAACACATCATCAATTGATGGACGAAAATTTATGCTTAAGCCATCATCATTGTTAAAAAAAGAACCTGACAATTCAAAAGATGTTATGTGTCATTCTATTATTGATTACTACATTGAACATCCACATGATATTAAACATATTTGTCTTGCAAATTTTTTATCTGAGTACAAGAAAAATGGCACACACATATCAAAAAGTAAAAATTCAAATGTAATATGATTTGTTAAATACAATAGACACATTGACTATGGAAATTTATATGGAGAGAAACTACTATTATACGTTCCATTTGAAGAAAGTGAAGATACATAGAAACATAATTTACCAATATGGCAAGATGCATATAGCTTCTATAAAAGTACATTACAAATCAATGAAGCTAAATTTACATTCAATATCAATCCAATATGGGGTGACCTCAAAAATGCAATTGAACAACTAGATAGTAGCTCCATGGATATTGATGTTACAATGACAAAAGAAGATACCACTACAATCCATTCTAAACAATATGATTTAGCAACAAACTTGCAATGTCCTCAAGAATCCAATATGAAGAGATCCATTAACCTTGGATTTCAAGTCAAAAACCACCCATTTTTCAAAGGGAATGAAGAGTATTACAAAATTAGAAGAATGTTGAATACAGAACAACAAGTAACTATCAAATAGATTGCATACAAAAAACATGGTTACATTCACACACCATTGTACTTGTTCCTTACAATTGGAGCAGGAACAAACAAAACATTTACAACAAACGTGATATTCCAAAGCGTTATTCGAATATATGATGCCTATAATACAAATGATCCTTTGAAACCTAAGGGCTTGATATTGCCATATATGGGTAAGGAAACATATAATGCAGGTGGAACAAAAATCCACTCTACATTACTAATGCCCTTCAACAAGTCAATGTTTCTTCCACTTAGAAAAGAAACATTAGACACCTTATCAAAACTTTACCAAGAACTGCAACTTGTTTTCATAGATGAAGCTTCTTTGATTGGAAGTTGATTCTTATACTACATTGACAATCAACTAAGAAACATAAAACATGTGCAAACAAAATACTTTGGAAACATTGATATGATATCTTGTGGTGATTTTTATCAAGCATAACCCATGCAAGACTCTCTGATTTTTGAAAAACCTATAATCAAAATGAAAATAATAACACATGACTTTTGGAAACACAATATAAAATGTTATGAATTGAATACTACAATGTGCCAAATAGATGAAAAATTCATCGCAATTTTGAATAGGATGCGCACAAACAACCAAACAAGTGATGCTTTGGAATATATGAATAGAAACTGCATCCGACCTGCACCAAATGACCCAACATTTCCTTATCTATTTTACAAAAGAAAAGATGTTGCAAGGCATAATAAGCATATGCTATTGCTCATACCCAAAAATGAAATTTCAATTAAGGTGATTGATGAGGAAGAAGAGAACCATGGAAATGTCTCATATCGTCAAGATACAACTAATTTTTCCTTAGAACTTGTCATAAAATTAATCATGTTAGCTGAAATATATGCTTGCAACTATGATTCACAAGATAGCTTGGTAAATGGTGCAAACAGAATAATCAAGGCCTATACCAAAATAGATCAAGTTGATGTAATATGGATTAAGTTATCTGATTCAAATATTGGACATAGACAAGCCAACAAGCTACCTTATCTATATAATTCAGGTATTTCCCAAGATTGGATTCCTATGCTACGAATAACAAAACCAATGTCACTAACAATAAAGACAACTCAACTAAAAATCAGAAAACAATTTCCAATCCAACTTGCATGTTCACGTACAATACATAGATCACAAGGTTTAACCATAGAAAATGTTGAATTTGACCCTACTGGTGATCCAGGCGGATATCTCTGGCCATCTACCTTCTCGAACTGGCTCAAAACAATTTTCTCGCAATTTTGGCAATTTACTAATTTTAGCAGTTTTTAATTTTGGGAACTAGTTTGAGGGACTAAACAAATTTTTTTCACAATAATGCCTATCAATTATAGTCAAATTCTATGATTCATCCCCCTAAATGAATAACCTCATTAATACATTTCCAACGAGCTATTGTTCTCCCTAAATGGAGATCGTATGCAAAAGTTATGACCTCGGGAAGTTAATGTACTAACATACCCCAACAGGGCCCACATGACTTTTGGCGCTTCATCTCCCAAGGTTAGGTTTTTGGATGTATAGGGTTTTGGAATTCATATTTATTTTAAAATGGCCTTCAAAGCCTCATTGTACTCATATTCCTACGAATGAGCACAGTCGTCACATCGCTTCTCAGAGATAAGCCACCACCCTTCTAACAAACTTGTTTTCCACTGCATTTTATAGTTTCAGCTTATTTCCCAAGTTAATAGAAACCAATTTTACTGTATATTTGTTGTTTTATCACATACTTGTTATATTTTTACGTATTAAAGATTGATAATAATCTACATTCACTTCATTCGTCTCATAAAATCTGGATCAGTGGTATCATAGCGGTCCACTCCTTGTCACTTTCAATGCATCTCCCCAATGAGGTTAGGGTACAAAGAATTGGGGCTTGATATTATTTCTCTTGAGGAAAAAATCTCTCACACACCCAAGAGACATCTCATGGTGGGTGAAAATAAAGACAATGGGATAGGATATCCTTTCAAAATGTTGCTCAAGGAAGCCCTCGTGCAACAAAGGAATGGAATGATAGATAATTTTGCGCAAATCCTTCGGTGGCTACCAACAGGTGACGCATATTCCTCAATTTGTAGTGCTTCCCCTTTCAAAGTACAAATAAAATTTGATATTCCTGTATTTGAAGGATAGATAGACATAGGTGCCATAGAGAAATGGTTGAATTTGCTAGAAGGGTATTTTTTTGTTCATAACTCTTGAATAGAGAAATGATTACTTTTGCACTCCTCAAAGTCATTCCCCGTGTCAAAGATTGGTGGGATACTTTCTGTGAACATAAGGAAATAGAGGAAACCTTATTATTTACAATCTTGATCACATGGGATTCATTCCGGGATGTTATTAAAGAACAACATTACCCTTTTAGAAGTTATGACAACCTGTATACAAAATGGACCACGATGTGAAAGAGACCAAGATGTGCTAGAGTTTACAAATATCTTCCATACCTTGTGAACCAAGATGAGTATCAAATATTTTGAGCAACATATGGTGCTCAAGTATTTTTTTGGTCTGCAAAAATACATCAAGGATGAAATGGAGTTTATGTACATCTCATCCTTGGGCGTGGTCGATCGATATGCCATCAAAATCAAGCAGAAGCTCAAACAAAAGACACGACAATTTAGGCCAGGAAACCCCTCATAGCAAAAGTAGGGAAACGACAACCCCAATGCATAGAAAAAAGGATAGAGAAAATATGGACAACTTCAATACCATTAGCCTAAGCCACAAGTAAAGTGGGAGACCGAAAAGACAAAGACAGATATCGAGAAGTGGTGTGACTTCCATAAGAGCCCTTGGCACAACACTACTGATTTTTTCTCAAAGTAGTCAATGGTGATTGAGGTGAAAGATTTTGATTCATATGCAGATTTAGAGTCTTAGTCTAAACCAGAAAGTGGAAAAGGAATCATCGATGCAGAACCTAGTTCCACTGTTTCCACTACCAAGGTCCAGCCTAGTGATTCAAATGAGCTAGAGGAAGGTGAGCGCCTTTTTGATTCACAGATGTGGGTGAAGGGCACCCTGCTACACTTCATCATTGATAGCGGTAGTCAGAAGAACCTCATCTCAACATAGTTCATCAAGTGGTTATCCTTACCAAAAACACTGCACTCATAGCCCTACACCATTAGATGGCTCTACCAAGGAAGTGACCTCTACGTTAGCCAACAATGTCGCATGCCATACACCATCAAGCACTTCAAAGACAAGGTAATATGTAACGTTTCTCCTTATGATTATTATGATGTTCTTTTGGGGAAACCTTTTTTATGGAAACATCATGTTGTATATGAATCTAGGCCTCGTAGTGTTATTATTACTTTGAACAGAAAATTGTACAGGATACCCGAGGCCATCCCACCCAGTGTTATTTCCTTGATCTCTTCCAAGAAATGCAAGAAGGTCATCCCACGAATCGAGAAGTTTGTCTTCTTCATGATTCACTCTTAGAATGAGCAGAAGATTGCAACCACATTGAGGACCTCTTATGTTGACCTTCCACACAACATAAGAAAGTGGACAAGGTCATGGAGTAATACCAAGATATCTTATCCTCATCAATCGGGGTACGTCTGCACTGTTAGTTCAAGCATCCCATCAGTCTGATACTCGATGCACCACTACCAAATGAGCCAGTATATCACTTCTCCCTATTAGAGAATGAGGATATCAAGTGACAAATCCAAGAAATGCTCCACAAGGGACACATCCATCCCATCTCATTGCCTTGTGGGAGCTCGATCTTGCTGATAAAGAAGAAAGAAAAGACCTGGACACTCTGCATTGATTATTAGGCCCTAAATAAAATTACAGTCAGGAACTGGTACTCGATTTCCCAAATCAACAATCTCGTTGATCAAATCAATGGGGCCAAACACTTCAGCAATATTAATCTAAAGTCTAGCTAACACCCAGTCACAAATGAGAAGACACATGTATGGAATACCACCTTCAAGTCGAAAGAGGGTCTCTTCGAATGGTTGGTCATGCCCTTTGGATTGACAAATGCTCCAATGAATTTCATGAGGATGATGGATGATATTCTTGGACCTTTCACCAATACATTTGTAGTGGTGTATCTAGATGACATACTCATATACAGAAGATGTGGGAGGAACAATTGCAGCATAATCAACAGGTTCTTCACAACCTGTGACAACACAAGTTATATGCCAATTTGGAAAAATGCTCCTTCGTCATGCACTGGGTCCAATGTCTCGGTTACATCATGGATGAGAATGGTGTACATGTGGATGCAACTAAAATCCAGGTCATCCATGATTGGCCAGCATGAACCACACTCACTGAGCTTCAAATATTCCTAGGCTTGGCTAATTTTTATCACAAGTTCGTGTTGGGGTTCTCCCATATTGCATGAGCTCTCAAC
>JASDQU010411742.1:0-10456 GCA_032191745.1 Picea mariana | reverse complement strand
ACATTACATGATGAGATTCACATGCAGGATTATGGTAAAGGGGCACTACAAAGAAAAAAATAATAATGACAATCACATAATGAGATTAGCGTGCAAGATTATGGTAAAGGGGAACTACAAAGAAAAAAATAATAATGGCAGTCACATAATGAGATTAGCATGCAGGATTATGGTAAAGGGCCACCACAAGAAAATGGTGGTATTCATGAATAAAATGTTAACGAAAATGTTCTACCAAGGTGGAGGTGCGAACACACTCATTCTTAATGTCTATTCATGTTCCTTGATCCCTACCTGAAATGATAGTCCAGTCTCTCCATTGTAGCATTTTCCACAAGAACAAGACATCTTGTAAATGTGTTTTCCTTGACGATGGTCAATAGGGTCTTTTACACACTCCATTCTTTGTTTGGGTTTGAAGGAAGTTGTTCTTTCCTTTCTTTTCAAGATTTTTGTAATCTTATATGTGACCCCTTAGATGTAAGGAAGATATGCCTTCATGTTGGGGGTTTGATCATTCTATGAACGAGTCCTCCTTTCTTTCTTTTTCATAGCATTCTTGATGTCTTCTTCTGCATATCCCATGTTCTTGAAAACCCTGGTTAGGTGGTCTATTTGTTTATTGTTGTCCATTAAAATATAATTTTTTTGGACGTGATGACTTTATGAATATATAAATATTAACTCACTACAAATTAAAATACCCCTTCAACTTAAAATTCAAAATAAGAATTTAATGCGCTTGAATTTTTTCCCCTCCAATGAAACATCAAATTTGATCTTGTACATTAAAGAATTTAATGTACATGATTAAATGTTTGGAAACATATTTGGAAAGAAGTTGTCAACAAATGTTTGGAAACATATTTGAGGTGTTTTGCATCAGAAAGGTAGCATCAGCGGGCTCAATGGTTACCACTAGCTGAATGGTGGTACAACACTTCATACCATACAACTATCTACATGAATCCTTTTGAAGCAGAATATGGACAAAAGCCACCTTCAATTCTCTCATATTTTCCAAGTGTATTGAAGGTCCAGGCGATTGACCAAACGTTTACAGTTCAAGAGGCTATTCTTCGTACCCTCAAAGAGAATTTGGTCATGGCCCATAATCGCATGAAGCAACAAATAGATCAAGGTAGCTCTGAACGTCAATTTGCAGAAGGGGATCCGGTGTTTCTTCGACTGCAACCTTAAAAGCAAAATTCCCTCAAGGTTGACCATTGTCAGAAACTGGCACCCAAATTTTATGGTTTTTATATGGTTCTCAAGCATGTGGGACAACTGGCCCATCAATTAGCGTTTCCCAATCCTTCTAAACTCCATCCTATTTTTCATGTTTCCTACTTAAAGAAGGTGACTGGAACTAAGTGCCAAACCCAAACCACCCTTCCTGAGTTGGATGAAGAAGGCTCCATTTGGATATAACTACAAGAAGTTTTGGACCAGCATGAGCATCTTCTGCATCAGTGCACCATTAAGGAATTTTTAGTCCAGTGGAAAGATACAACTCCAACAGATGCCACTTGGGAACCCGCTACCATTCTACAACAATTTCCTCATCTCAAGCCTTGAGGACAAGGTTGATTTTTAAGGGGGAGGACATGTTAGGGACCTAACCCCTCACGTAGGTAGAATAATATATTTCCATGTAATAACCATCAATATTAATAAGGCCTAACAATATGGAAGAATAATTCAAATGTAAGGAGACCTAATAGAAGCTTCCGCTTATAGAAGGATCTTCCTCTATATTGTTCTTTGGATAGAAATATTTAGTATAAATAGGAGTTGAGGGTGTGAGAAGTTTTGTCTTGGATATTATTGTAATATATCTTTGCCATGCTGGAGGTTCCCCCCTCGAAGAGGTAAGTGAACATTGCTCTCAGTAATCAAAGTTCTCTTTCTAGTGTTATTCTAGTATTATTTTGGTATTATTGTGGTGTTGTTTTGGTTATATCATTTTTTATCTACCATTTCTAGCTATTTATTTTTGTTATGCATACTATTTCATTTCTAGAATATTATAGAACCACATGGATGCCATGTGGCAGTGAGGTAGAAAAGGTGAGTGAAGACTAAGGAAACTTCGAGAAATCTATCGAATAGAATAATCCAACTAATAGGTTTAATTAGAGATAATAATATAAGAAAAGAGAGTAAGTGCTCAATAAATAAAGGGAAGAGTAAAAAGGGGAAGAATATCAAAGGATTCCCCTGCATGCATCTCAAGGATGGAGCAATCGTGAAAGAGGATATCATTCTAACATGTTCCTACAGCCACAGAAAGAGACGAAATCAGTTCTACGATTAAAAATAAATTCACCAACACATGAGAAACATAATATTTCCTTTCCTTTAATAAAATTTATAAACAAGTACTAAAAGTGAAGAAAATGAGGAGGAGAGGTTTTTTAAAGGTAAGCATCTATGATCTAGATTAAATAACTATCATGATAGCTTCATGCACCTAATCTCCAACACATATAATGGATTAGTGACTGCATGATTCAAGTCTAACAGTTGTCCAATATATGAGAGTATAAAGATGAAGATGTTAGGCACCACATGCTAGCATGAGTATGTAGAATTTGAATAAGTAACTCAGAAAAAAGATTAATAACTAACATCAAACTCATTCAAGACATGTGCTAGATCATTGAACCACACAGTCACATAAGAGTCATGAAGACATACGAAATCATGAGATCAAAAGAGGAAATCAACCACTATCAAAGACCATCATCAATCAAGACCAAACCCCCAAACTACCTCGAGGTAGGAAAATAAGTAGCATAGGCTCCAACAGTAGAGGATTAGGCAATAGAATCAAAATTTTATTAGGGGACCCTTTTCCTTTCGCTTGTAAAAGAAAAAGTAAAAGGGGGGTTTGTTGTGGCCACAACAAAACCTTATAAACATAAATCACTAAAAGATAAAGTTCCCTAGAAGCTAGCTCCAAACTTCTATGGTCCCTATCATGTCATACAATACATTGGACAAGTGGCCTACATGTTGGCTCTCCTAGCCCACTCCAAGTATTGCATATGTTATTTTGGTGTTTGTTTAAATTTCAGTTTTTAAATACCTCTTTTTGAATTAATTAAGCCATTTTTTAACAAAATTGTAGGAAATTAAGATGCTTGTTATAAGAATTTGAATTAGTGGAATGAAGCATTTAGTACTAATTTTAGATCATTCATGGACTAGATATTTAAGCCACATGTTGTTCCCACTTCCATTGTCCTAGATTGGGACCCCACATTCACCAACAAATTTTTGTAGGAGATATTCAAACTTCAAGTTACACAATTGAATATGAGAATTGAATGTCATCCCCAACAGGATGGACAAATAGTAGTGGTCAACAATTTCTTGGATACCTATTTGATATGTTTTTCTTCTAAAAAACCATACCAATGGGCACATTAGCTTCCCATGGTCGAATGGTGGTATAATATCACTTATCATGGAGTTGTTTATGGCAAAAATCCCCTATTAGTGGCATTCTATGTACCACGAACCTCCAAGGTCCAAGTATCATATAAAGTGTTGGGCCAAGGGTAGACCCAGGGTTCAACGCTACAACAGTGCACCAAAAAAACCCTAACTATCGGCCCTTTCGGCAACACCTGTGAAGCAGATGAAGTCTCACCCGAGGTAGTGGCAGAGGTGGTTGCAGGACTCAGATATATGCAACCTTAGATGGGACACAGATCTATGATTATGATACTTAACAGAGCACTTAGCACTGACAGTTCATCAATATTTAACCACTATAACTCCACGGATAAAACAGAGCATTGCAACATTCATTCAAATCTAACGTATATAAGAACTTAGCATAAAGAGAGAGATTAGACCGAGCAGATTCAAGCACTAAGAATATTCACATACGTCAAATCTAGCATTCATATACATCATTAACAGATTCATCTATCTATATCAAAGCAATAAGAAAATAAAGACATCAACACATCACATAGAGCATAGAAACACAACATGTAGGTGGTTCACCCCCACGCTGGGGCTACGTCCACCAAATCTTCTTCTTTATTATCTTCAATCAATCATCTACATGCACAGAGCCACAAAAACCCTACTCCGCATAGGACAGGAGATCTGTGCAACTCCCTAGATCCCCCTTCCCCGAGCTAGGTCTAGCACAAAGCCTTCCCATAGTCTGTTACAACCACTTTCACTTAGCTCTGCAAGTCTCACATAGTATGCACAAAGCCCTTACAATCACTAGCACTTAACGTATTGACCTCTTCTTACATTGCCTAGATGCTTATTTATACTTTACAAAATAGGCCTAAACATGGGTAAACCCATGGGGCAACATTCCCATACCTGTTACATAATATCAAATCCCAAAAATCCCTAAAAAGGGGCAGAGATCACACGACCTCTGCTTCGTCTTGCGCTCCACCTTCAACAGCCTATCAAAGTCCCAAAGATAGGTCGATCATGACCAAGGATCCTCAAAACTTGGTCAAGGGCCAATAGGCCCCTAACACTCACCTGTGATTCATCCTGAGTCACTCTGGACTGGGTAGTTCTTCTTCAAAATCCTCAATCTTGGCTTGAGCTACTTGGACTTGTTGTTGTGCCACGACCTTCTGTTTAACAAACTCTTGGATGACTGCATTGTTTACAGGTCCCTCTAGGCATTGTTCAGCTGTAGTGATAACCTGCTGCAGTGATAACCTACTCCAGTTTTGTTCCTCGACATTCGACTTCTATAAACAGTTGGTAAGACTTATATTGTATGGGTTGGAGCCTCTGATTTACTTCCATAACTCTACTCTAGATAGCGTGGATCTGCTGTTGGGTGGTGCGCTGCTCATGTGGTCGTTTCATTCTTTCCATAGCTGACAGGGGATTTAACTGTGCCTGTATTGTCTCTGCTTGTTGCTTCACTTCCTAGAGCTGTGACTCTAGTGTCTAGGTTCTCGATGAGTTTCTCATACATCTTGGCACTGCGATTACTTAGCTTCTTGCATTCCATGGCAAGGGCCTTTATCCTTTCAACTACGCTCTGGGCAGTTGATTCTCTTTGATCCCTTACATCCTGCGGAGTCTCGGGCACTATGCAGAGCTCTAAGTCTGCTATGCATTGCTATAGCTACTGGATAGATTCTGCGAGCTGCTTGAATTGATGTGTGAATTAGTCCTCTGCCTTTATTTCTAAGACTGTCACAGAGCGAAGTGCTCTGCTAACCACTTCTTTCACTTTGAGTTGCTCCGCGAGCAACTTTTATTTTCCTTGTTGCATATGTGATTTTTCTTCATCGAACTTTGTTTGGAGAGAAATATTTTCTTGTTCTGTAGCGCTGCATTGTTCTACAAGTATGCCTTGCACTTGCTTCAAGGACTGGGTGGCTCATTATGTTTCTTCTTATTCCTGTCAAAGGTAAGCTTCAACTATATCAGCTAGTCGGTTGAGTTGGGTTGGCTCATCTCCCAACTCTAGTTCTCCTAAAGGTAGGGGAGCAGTGGAGACTGTGCGACTGGACTAAAGGGCCTGCTATACCCCTCAGAGTTTGACTTAAATTATATCATACATTTATTCCTTCTTGGCTTCTTGTTTCTCTGTTATTTCCAGTGAAGCATCGTTCAAGGCTGTTATGATGAAGTCAAAATCATCAAAGGTGAGGGCAGTCTACATATTGGTCATGGAGGCTTTCGATTTCTTTCGGGAAGAAGGTTTCAGGGGAGAAACCTTCCTCTTCTTCAGGGGATCAACCTCATCTCTGGGTGGTGTTACCTCACCTGGCTTCTATTCAGTTTCTACTTCATCATCACCCCCTCAGTCAGGTGACATTGAAGCAGTCTTTCCTGAGGCGCTGCTTAAATATTGGACCTCTTCAGTCTTCTTTATTCTGGGTATGTTCTGTTCCTTCTGAGTGTCCTCTGGGCTATCAAGAGAAGATATATTAGTAGGGTTGGCAGGGATAAGGAGGTATACTAACCATTCCTTAGTGATCCCCTTGAGGTATTCTTCTGTAAGTTTATAATATGACTGGAGTTGTTTTTTATGTTCATTTTCTCACGCTATAATGTAGATGAAGTGTTGATCTGCGCTGAAATTCATCAGGGGTCAAAATCTTTGTAAGGTGTTCAGAGTCATGCAAGGCTCAGCTTCGATAGCCCTCTTTAGCTGGAGGTAAGATGTATGAAATACAACATTCAACTACCACTATTTGTTCATATCACTTGAATACCAAAGCGTAGCGAACTTTGCAGCAAGCGGTTCAAACGACTCTATATCTGGGAAGGTCACACCTTCCGACATCTCCCAGGAAACAAAGGCAATGAGGATTAGGAGCCAGCTGAAATGAAATTCATAACCCTGATCCTGTGCTTCTCAGCAGTCTAGTTCCAACTCATTAACTAGGTACTTCACCCAGTTCATCTGTAGGCCTTCGACGCACTTCCCTACGAGGTCAACGACAAAGCCAGTGACCTTTGTAGGTTGGTTTTTCCTTACTAACTTTCTATCTATTAGTTGGCATGCTAGGCACACTGCACCACTTTGGATGGAAGCTACCTTGTATCCTTTTGTCCCTTTCTCAACATCGTCATATGTATCCTTGATCTTTTGTGTTAGTGCATGATCTGCGGCTTTTCCTGGATAAAAATCCTACAGGTTGGGTCCCTGCATACTCAGTCCTGTGATCCTGTGGATCAGCATTGGGTCAACTATAATACGATGGTCTAGCCATAAGTAGCCTCCATGGAAGCATGCCAGTAGGAGCTTAACACATGCGTTAACCTCCTAGTGCATTCCAAAGTGCGGTATCTTCATTACATTTAAGAGGGTGGACTGTGCGAGGTCCATAGTCCATGAATAGGGAATTATCTTTGAATTCTTCCCCTTCGTCCTGGTCAGGTATTTGTACGGGGCGAGCATACCGTAGATCTTACGATATTGGAGGTTGAAGTCATTGAACTTCAACGCTTCGATCTTGTCCTGCTGCGCTCGAACTGCATGTATCCCCTTCGGGAGGTATGCAGTAACTATGGTGTACTCAACATCTCTTGGCACACTATCATGATTTACTGTGTCGGCCAGAGGCAGTATATAGTTGGGCAATATGGTCGGAATCAGCTTCGCATTTGCTAGGTCATCTTTGTGCTTGGTTCTCATTTTCGTTGATGGTCGGGATGGCCCGAATCCACGAGCAGTCGACGGAGAGGCTTGCACTATTCTCGTCGATGAAGCTTGTACACCTGCAGACATCAACATTACTCTTTCAGTAATGAGGTCGATGAGAACTTCTTTGACAACTTCCTCTGCAGTGGTGAACTCATCCGACATACATGCTCAGGGTTGGAAATCTTAGGTTCAAGGAGTAACTTAGACACTACGATTGGATAGAGGGAAATAGCGCAATGATCACTGTGAAAAATCAATGAATCTATGGGATCAAATTCACTGTTAGCAAAAGTATTCTTGGTGCATGGCACGATGGGATAAATAGATAACTTGGCAACGGATCTCTTGCAATGGGTGAGAAGCCTTCATTAACTCTATTATGTCCATTACGGTGCGGTCCAACAGTCTGGTGGCGAACCATAAATGCCTTTCTACCCATTCCGGGGTGTCGGCCTAACGGTTATACTATTCCCAATGGCTATATTGCTTCACCCTGGTGAAGTGCCATGTGACGATGTTCTGTTATCCCGATGAAGTTCCAATTTTGCAAATTTTCCTTCTGTGAAGTTCCCTCTGGGACCTTCTATAACTTGTGGATCTTAGCTCTCTTCTTACTTAGCTTTCTGGCCTTCTTTCCAGTGAGCTTTGTTTCGATATTCCTTTTTCCATTCGGATTCTTATCTTCTTTTGGCATAGTTACTTTGCGTTGTTGAGATTCTTTCCTAAGATTCAAGGGTAATACTTCTTCTTTGTCTAGAGTAGGTACTTCAAGGGTCCCTCTAATGTTCTTGAAATGTCAACATCCAAGTCTCTGGTGTTAAATAGCTTCAATCTATTCTTCAATCAAGTGTGTAATCCTTCTAGTCATGAAATCTTTTAACTCTTGCTTCTTCTGCTCTAAAACTTCTTCTTCCTTCCTTTTGGCCTGATCTCTTTCAATCCAAGGCTTTCCTAGTAACATAGAAAATAGTGCGTTGTTCTCAATAACAATCTCAAAATCCTCCTCTGTCGAAGTTCCATTGGCGTTCATAGATATCTGGGTGAGCTTTCCACA
Source organism: Picea mariana (assembly GCA_032191745.1). Classification (NCBI taxonomy): domain Eukaryota; kingdom Viridiplantae; phylum Streptophyta; class Pinopsida; order Pinales; family Pinaceae; genus Picea; species Picea mariana. Next base: position 2,237 of record JASDQU010411742.1, on the reverse strand, counting down.
TAATTTTATCAGTATTCCTCTAAATAATCCTATTCTTCACAGTGAAGGAATCATAATAGGCTTTCCTAGAATTTCCAAAGTTCTTTCTGTCATAATATTCACCTATGTTTCTTCATCCAGAACACAGTCGATATTGAAGTCTCCTATTCTTGCTTCAATGCATTATTTTTCTTTGAAGATCTATGATAAGCTGACATGTCGGTGGTCATTCAAGGTTTCTTTCATCGGTAGCAATACTTTCTCTGATTCATTCTGAGCTTCTACCATAATCTTAGCTTCTGGATCTGCCTTAGGGTTTTCTTGTCTCATATACATTCCTTCAAGCTTAGCAATCATTTGAGGGCAATCCAATACTTCATGGTCCATAGCTTTGCAACAAAGACAACTAGATCCTCTGTCAAGGAATTCCTTAGCAATATGTCCCAATCTTATACAACTGTAACAGAGGGTTAATCCTCTTTTTGTTTTAAATGATCCCCATCTCTTCTTGTACTGCGCGCTAGGATCATAGTAGCTAACCTGCAAAAAATTCTTTCTAGGCTCGTGCATCCATTTGTTAGTCCAGACATTCTTTCTATGCATAGGTATAACATATCTTTCACTATTCTTATCAGATCAACTCATATCAAACCTTCGTTCATCTAGTTGTGCCCTAGTTTTCAAGCTAGGATAGAATCTATGAATCATACCTATATCCATACTTTAGAAACAAAAATTTCCACTTATCTTAATTCTACAGAGCACAAACCTTTCAGATCTAGAACTTTTCACTATTCTTACCTTTATTAGAGTACAGGGCTTGCATATCTTACCTCTTTACTTGGAATGGAGCTTCACAGGTCAAGTAGAATGTTGTGCACTAGGGCAACAGATCTATGCATGGAGATTTCACAGTTTCAGGTCGAATCTTTGCACAAAGCTTCTTCTTCCTCAGTTCCTAGCAATCACAGTTTCAGGTCCTAGCAACAGAACCATTTGTTGGGATAAGGGCAGACCCAATGTTCAACGCTACAACAATGCACCAACAAAAACCTAACTACTGTCCCTTTCGGCAACACTTGCGAAGCAGATGAAGTCTCACTCGAGGTAGAGGTAAGGGTGGTTGCAAGACTCAGATTTCTGTAACATTAGCTAGGACATAGATCTGTGATTATAATACTTAACAGACCACTTAGCACCAACAATTAATCAATATTTAACCATTATCCACTCCGAATATAAAACAAAGCATCACAACATTCATTCGGATCTAACGTATCTAAGCACTTAGCATAAAGAGAGAGATTAGACTAAGCAGATTCAAGCACTAAGCATATTCACATGAGTCGGATCTAGCATTCATATACATCATTAAGCACAAAGCATCCATAGATTCATCTATCTATATCAAAGCACTAAGAAAATAAACACATCAACACATCACAAAGAGCATAGCAACACAACATGTAGGGGATTCACCCCCACCCTGGGGCTACGTCCACCAAATCTTCTTCTTTATTAACTTCAATCAGTCATCTACATGCACAGAGCCACAAAAACCCTACTTTGTATAGGACAGGAGATCTGCGTAAACTTCGCCAGATCCTCCTTCCCCAAGCTAGGTCTAGCACAAAGCCTTCCTACAGTCTGTTACAACCACTTGCACTTAGCTCTGCAAGTCTCACACAATATGCATAAAGCCTTTATAATCACTATCACTTAGCTTATCGTCCTCTTCTTACATCACATAGATACTTATTTATAATTTACAAAATAGGCCTAAACATGGGTAAACCCATGGGCCGACATTCCCATACCTGTTACATAATCCCAAATTCCAAAAAGTTCTAAAAAGAGGACGGGATCCCGTGATATCTACTTCGTCTTGCGCTCTTCCTTCGACAACCTCTCGAAGTGCCAAAAATAGGTTGAACATGAACAAGGATCCTCAAAAATTGGTCAAGGGCCTGTAAGAGCCGAATAAATTAAACAACCAATTATTTTATACTTAGTAGTAAAATTCAAGAATTTCTATAATTTATCTCATTCGTATGCAAATTCATCAATAATAATAAAATTTTATAAGAGATTAATCAACAATGCATAATTTTAAAAAATACCTGAACCTGATGCTATTAACCTCCATTTGTCCGCCGCTTGCCTCCTTCCTGCTTCTGCAAAACATTGCCCAAAACCGTTCCTCCCTACCAACTAGGTAACTCCCTAGCTCCAGGATATCAACGGATATCCTGGCCCCC
>JASDQU010411736.1:0-10449 GCA_032191745.1 Picea mariana | reverse complement strand
ATGTATATTCCAAGAAGGTTGGTAATCAATTCATTTATGTAGTGTTGTATGTTGATGACATGTTGTTGGTAGGAAATAACATGGATGTTATCAAGGAGGTGAAATCACAATTATCCTCCAAATTTTACATGAAGGATCTTGGTGCTGCTAACTACATTCTGGGAATGGAAATTAAAAGAGACCGTGCAGACAGGAAACTCTGGTTGAATCAGAGAAAATATGTTGAGACGATATTGTAGAGGTTTAATATGCATGGAAGTAAACCGGTCAAGGTTCCTATTCCTATAGGTGTAAATTTATCTGTAGATCAGTGTCCCAAGACACTTGAAGAAGAAGAGGACATGCCCCATGTTCCATATGCCAGTGTAGTTGGTTGTTTGATGTATGCAATGGTCTGTACTAGACCGGACATTGCACATGTAGTGGGAGTTTTGAGCAGGTATATGTCAAAACCAGGGAAGGAGCATTGGACAACAGTAAAGAGGGTCTTCAGGTATTTGCATGGCACTACCAATTATGGATTGTGCTACCAAGGAAGACCATGATTGGCCAGAGTGGTGTACATACATGGATTTGTTGATGCAGACTGGGTTGGAGATCTGGATCATAGAAGATCTATAAGTGGGTATGTGTTTAACCTATTTGAAGGAGCAATCAGTTGGATGAGAAAAAGACAGGTTGTAGTGGCACTCTCAACTATAGAAGTTGAATACATGACAACCACTCATGCAAGCAAGGAAAGAATATGGTTATAGAGATTGTGTTCAGATATTGGGTTGGTACAACAAGCAATGAGATTAGATTGTGACAGTTAAAGTGCAATCTTCCTGGCAAAGAAACTAACTTATCATTCGAAGATAAAGCATATTGATGTTCAGTATCACTTTGTGAGAGACATGGTTGAGGAAAAGAAGGTGTTGCTCGAAAAGGTTGACACTTTGAAGAATGTCGCAGATTTATTGACAAAGTCTGTGAGCATGGAAAAGTTCTCCTGGTGTAGAGTAAAACAGGGTATTGCTGCCCTGGATTGTTGACTATATAACCTTGTGGACCCCTGGATGCAAAGAAAAAAACAAGTGGGAGAATGTTGGTTATATGTTATATTCTTTGCATGTGTGTGTGGGTGCGTTAGATTCAACAACTGCATCTGACAATTTTTGCTATTTTTAGCGGTTTACTAAATTAATCCCGGATTAAGGGATTAGGGTTTTGGTATCTACAGAATACCTAAAAACATTGTATATATTGTATGGTGAATGGTGAAATTCGATATAATGAATATAAAATAGGTTTTCTTGGTTGAGGGTTTCCGGTATAAATCTTTGTGTACTATGTGAATGAGCCATTGATTAATTTTTGTTTTGCTTAAGAATCTATATGCATTGCTTTACTTCACAGGTTTAAAACTTACAAAATGTATCTATTATTTTTTTCTTAAAACCCAAATTAAATGAACATTGCTTCCAATAATGACCAAGTCATCCATATACAATGAAATAGTAATATTTCACCATTAACATGTAATGCATAGATGTCATGATCATATTCATAGCATTTGAAGCCAAGATTGAGAAAAAGAATGGTCAATCTTCTCATTCCATGCCCTGAGGCCTATTCCAAACCATACAAGGATTACTTCAGTTGATAGAAACGAATACCATCATTTTCAAATCTAGGGGGTTGCTCCATATAAATCTCTTCAATAAGATCACTGTTATCCCCTAGCCTAGGGATAAATAAGGAGATTATGTCTTGAGGCCCACAGATCCTAGACATGGAGTACCGAGAGCCATATTTACTTGAGCTTGGCCTTGGAGGGCCCATATTTCTTCTTTAGTGCCTCCACCTTGTCAACAACAACAACATCCATCCCATCGGCCTGGTCCTTCAACAACAGTGGGTCTTGCTCCATGAGGTAATTGTTGATGAATGCAGCTATGGGAGACATTCTCCATCTTACAAACCTGTGAGATGTGGAACATAGCAACTATGTGAAGCCTTTCTCTCAACTTACAAACCTGAGAGAAATCCCCTATGAAGGGTTCGTGGTTCCTACCTAGGACAAAGTCAGGAACGTAGAGATGACCTCCTCCATGACGTGAGTGAGAAGAACTCCAGATGATTATTCGAGTGAAAAGCAATCTGTTGAGTTAGAACGTGCCTGTGGCTGAGCACAAGGTGAACGTGGGAAATCCCAAAAGTGTTGGGCACATCATCATGTGAATAGAAATAAATATGATGTGATGGACTCCTTTGAATACCATAGTTGACGAGAAGACTCCAGATGATTCTCATGTTGGTGGCAGTGGGAAAGAATATCTGTAGAGTGGACGTGCTTGTGGATGAGCACATGTGAACGTGTGAAGACCTCATTCATCTGTGTAATGCAGTGAAATAGGTCCATGGCATCCCTATGGATGTGCCCCTAGTGGATGAGCACTAGTGGGTGTATCATATCCTTTGTTATATATCGTTCAAGATTCATACCTACCTGTAACCCTAGTTATTGTGTAAAGGGTACAGGTAGGCGCTATGTTAATATGATTAACATAAACAAGATAATTAATATTGTGAATATTAATTATAATAATAATAAATATAATAATAATAAATATAATAATAAGTATATTTGACTTAGAGAGGTCGACCCTGTTGTTCCAATAGAATCCCTTGTTAGTTAGTCAAAGTATAATATAAGTAGGAGATGATTCTCCATTGTAGAATATATCCTTCTCATATGTTTTGGAAATTTCAGCAAGTACTTCTCTTTGGCAAATGTGCACACCTCTCTTGGGCACTAGTGTTCTAGGGCTTAAGCACCCTCTTGTGTGCTAAGTCATTCTTGGTGGTGAAAGGTCTTTCTCTTGAAGAATATAGAAAAGGATTTGGATGGGTTTTTCTCCCTTGTTTGAGAAGGGTTTCCCAGGATATATTGTGTGTTCTTGTGCATGGTGTTTCTTCTTGTGATCTTGGTTGCTGCAACATTCTTGTTTATGGTTAAGAAATGATCAAATTAAATGAACTACATGCTTAACCTAGCTTATGAAAAATCAACATGGTATCAGAGCACAGGTCTTGAAAAAACCCATTGCACAAGCTTCTTTCACAAGAAAAAGGAAAAACGTCACTATTGCCCGTACAAGAAAATTAGGGATTTTTATTAGAGAAGATTTTCAGCCTCAAAACCATTTAGAAAAGTGTGCCCTAACCCAAGGAACTCTTTGGAACATTCAACACACCTTTTCAGTGGGTATATCTTCCGAAAAGTGAAACCCTAGTTTTCACCAGTACCAGAAGTACCAGAAATACCAGAAAACCAGAAGCACCAGTCCATAAATTCGCTGGTCAATTTTGAGGGGGAAAATTTGGATTTTTAGAAATCTTACTGTACCAACATACTCGCCTCAGCTGAGCGCATCTAGCCATTGGATTAGAATTTAAAATTTTGAAGTTTGAAATAATAGGGTTTCCTCATAAAACCCTAAGTTGTAGTTGCAGTTGCAGTTTCAGAATAAGTTGCAGTTTCAGTATCAGTTGAAGTATCAGCTGTAGTACCAGTTGCAATCACCCTTGAAATTCTTAAGAGTTGGTAACTATTACCGCTACTACCAGATGGTGCCACTACCTGCAAATGCTATTAGAGGTATGTACTCACATCTATTTAAACTGTTAAATCTTTAAAGGGTATTTGCAAGAGAAGGGATCTCTTGACATAGATCCAAAAGGATCTCAAGATCCAACACATTCAGAGGAATATTGCAATTTGGGTTTGATTATTCTGATATGCATCTATTTGTTATGACATTATTTTGATCTAGGTTGCATGTTGAAGCTATGACCATCATACTAACCTTTGGTCAAAATTAAATTCAAGGTATTAGATGGATTAAATTTGAGATCATAGAGTTTATTCTCTAACCCAAACTTCTGTCAAGATAACATATTTTCCTAGTACAAAAGACAGGTTGAAGAAAACACTTGTCATCTTGAGTGAAGGAGACTTGGAAGAAAAGAAACACACACTCATTCTTGAGGACAAGACTCTAGGTTCCAGGTTTGATTAATTAAGCTGATAAGATTCAAAATTACACATGACAAAGTTGATTACTACCCATTACAAGTAAACACTATAGTTGAGGTAGCAGTATTTGTAAATTATTATACTTGGTAGCATGTGAGCATATTGAGATAAATGCTTAATGTAACGGATACAACTAACATCTCCTCTAGGAAAAACTTCTTGTGTTGATCCCAGGTCACCATGGAGGAATGTTTGATCACGACACTAGAAGAGTGTTGACCTCATTTCATATTGTATTTCTTACTTTTGATCTTTGCTTCATATAGGTCACAAGTGATAGCTCTAAAGGAGATACTATAATGATTATTCATGTTTTTGTTTTATCTACTATTATCAAAAGAGTATTATTCTTTCTTGTTGTCTTGTTGACCTTATTCAAGTCACAGGTGATAACCTTGAGGAAGCCATAGTGAAGGTTGCAGAAGGAAACATATTAGATGAGATATGAAGTAGACTATGTACATGACCATATACATTCATGTACCCAAAGAGAACAATTCCAAGCTAGATCCTTTAGGAAGAAAGGATACAATGAATCTTCAAAGACATCTCTAGTAAGAGACAGATTGAGACAAGAAGAGACATTGTCCTTGAAGAAGATATAGTTTTTCAAAGAACCAGAGAATCTTAGATGGAGATTGATAGTGAGACAATACCTTCTCCCCCTTCAGCAATTCATAGGGAGATAGACATTACTCCAGGTTATCCAAGATCTCCAGTTGATATGTTTAGAGATATTGCAGTAAGGCATAAAATGCCTACCTAGACTCACTCTGCAAGAGGTAGAGAAACATACAAGCCTCTCAAGACACATTCCGAGAAAAGAAAAAGATATTTTCGAGCTATCCTTCAGTCATGAGCCACTTCATTAATGTTGAGATTCCTTGTCTTAGAGAAGAAACAAGAAAACCGGTATGGCAAGATGCCATAACAGAAGAAAACTAGTATATCTTAAAGAATGGTGCATAATATATTATTCAGGGACTAGAAAGGGAAGTCTGTGGTAACTTCCAAGTGGATCTATAAGAACAATCATGCAACTGATGGAAGTATCAAGAAATACAAACAAGATCCATAGACAAAGGTTTCTCATAAACAAAGGGAGTTGTCTATGATGAGACACTTGACCCAATGAACCGATACACTTCCATCCATACTTCCATCCATACTACCATCCATGATTTGGAAACTATATCAGATAGATAGATTCTTGATGAGTTTGGATTTCAGCAAGAGTGTTGCAGATCCAAACCTATGCAGTGTTGGAGACGAGACTGATCCACAACTGATTGGATCACTAATGTATCTAGTTAACACCAGACTGAATTCATACCATGCAGTGAATGTTCCTAGTCATTTCATGAGTCAACCAAGATAGACTCACTAGACAAAAACAAAACATGTATTGAGATATATACAAGGCACAATTGGATATGTCCTGAGATAGGCCTCTAGTGTGAAACTGAGTTTGTAGGATATACCAATTCAGATTGAGTAGAAATTATAGTGGACCAAAAGAACATATCCAGTTGATGTTCTACCCTGAAGTTTTCCATGGTTTCCTGATGCAACAGAAAAATAAAACTTTGTGGCCTTGAGTACCACAAAGGCAGAGTATATAAGCATCAAGTGTGTGAAGCAATGTGGCTTCACAAGATTCTAACAGATTTACTCGACCATGCGATGGATCCCATGATGATGACCAAAAGATGTGAGTAAAATCTCCTTGAGAACCGAGTGTTTCTTGATGGATCGAAATACAATGAGATGAAACATCCTTATTTCAGAGATAAGATGAAGAGGAAAATCATACTCAAGTAGTACCTTCCTACACATGAGAAGATTGCATATATCTTCACCAAATTAACTTCGTGAAGAANATTCATCCGTGTAAAACTTGGCATGATAAAGAATGCCTCCCTATCTAAGAGGGAGTGTTGATGAATGCAAATATGGGAGACATCCTCCAAATTACAAACCCGTGAGATGTAGAACATAGTAGCTATGTGAATCCTTTCTCTTAGCTTACAAACCTAAGATAAATCCCCTATGAAGGGTTTGTGGTTCCTGCTTGAGGCACATCCAGGGATGTAGAGATGACCTCATCCATGACATGAGTGAGAAGAACTCCAGATGATTATCCGGGTGAAATGCAATCTGTTTAGTTAGGAAGTTCATGTGGCTGAGCATAAGGTGAACGTGGGAAATCCCAAAAGTCCTGGGCACATCATCATGTGAACATAAATAAATATGATGTGATGTCCTCCTCTGAACAACAGATTTGTCAAGAAGACTCCAGATGATTCTCCTGTTGGTGGCAGTGGGAAAGCAGATCTATAGAGTGGACGTGCCTGTGGACGAGCACAGGTGAACGTGTGAAGAACTAGTTCATCTGTGTAATGTAGTGAAATAGGTCCATGGCATTCCTATGGATGTGCCCCTAGTGGATGAGCACTAGTGGGTGTATCAGATCCTTTGCTATATACTGTTCAAGAGTCAGACCTACTTGTAACCCTAGTTATTGTGTAAAGGGTATAGGTCGGTCCTATGTTAATATGATTAACATAAACAATATAATTAATATTGTGAATATTAATTATAATAATAATAAATATAATAATAAGTATATTTGAGTTAGAGAGGTGAGCCCTGTTGTGCCAAGAGAATCCCTTGTTAATTAGTCAAAGTCTAATATAAGTAGGAGATGATTCTCCATTGTAGAATATATCCTTCTCATATGTTTTGGAAATTTAAGAAAGTACTTCTCTTTGGAAAAGGTGCGCACCTCTCTTGGGTGCTAGTGTTCTAGGGCTTAAGCACCCTCTTGTGTGATAATTTATTCTTGGTGGTGAAAGGTCTTTCTCTTGAAGAATATAGAAAAGGATTTGGCTGGGATTTTCTCCCTTGTTTGAGAAGGGTTTCCTAGGATATATCTTGTGTTCTTGTGCATGGTGTTTCTTCTTGTGATCTTGGTTGCTATAAAATTCTTGTTTATGGTTAAGACATGATGAAATTAAATGAAATACAATCTTAATCTAGCTTATGAAAAAACAACAGTAATGAGTCTGGGTATCATGGTATGTGTCACTTTGATTCTAAAAACATTTGAATATGTGCATTTAATTATTTTTACTTTTGACATGTGCTTGGACCTTATTCCTTTCCACTTGTACACACCTGGGGGGAATGACAGGATGCCTTATCAAGTTGGTTCCCATAGGGTTTGATTTTCCACTGGGTGGGTTCATGAAAGGTCATCGTCCATTCCCACCATACTTATCACTTTTCATCTTTTTTCCTCTCATCCATCCCCTTTATTGGTTCGGGCATTGGGTTTTCCAAGCTAGCAAAGGGTTGTACCTTACCTTGTGGGAAGAAGGGGATAAAGGACCAAAGGGTAAAATTAGTTGGAAAAAGATAAAATCCAAAAAGAACAAAAACTTCAGATGCTTCACCCAAGGATCCCCGAGAAAGCAATAAAAGGCTTCTTAGAAAGAAACAGAGGGACCCATAAAATAATAAAATCAAGACCTAGTTGGAGGATAGGGGATCTCATCCCGAGCCAGGTCCATGGGAATGTAGCGGTATAAAACTACCATTCAGTTGGTAACCATGCCAGGGTAGTGGATCTTGGTGGCATAGCCAAGAGAAAGGGGGTCTCATCACGAGACAACCTTCTCATCTCCATGAAATGCTTGTGGGTAACATTGTCAACACACCAGGACAATGTCCCCTAACTAGTCTCTTGAAAGAAAAATAAATAAGATAAAAAGAGAAAAGGAATTGAATGGGCTTGGAAACATTTTCATCCATGATAAGGTGCAACTCACCCTCTTTAGAGGCACCCACAGATAATCCATACATTTCCCTGTCATCACTACATCCATTTATCAAACATCCCTACACCACCTCACCCACTTGCATGACCTGGATTTGTCTTCACCTGGAAACAACCCACGTCCAATGATAATTACCCCAATAGGACCTCCTAATGCCCTCTCCAAACCTGGCTTGTAGAATAGCATAACGTATTTGAGCACTTGTTTGGGAAAGGGGGGTTTTATGCACATGTTTAGATAACTTGATTATTAGATGTGATTGACATTGCTATGATCCCTATGAATTATGATCCCATGGAGGCATACTTCTTGTTGTTACAGGGCCACACCTGATAGATAGGTACACATGGGGAGATGATTAGTTCAGACCTCCATAGGGACAAAATCCCACCAGATGGATGCTGAGACCCCATCCAAGGGAAGAGATAGGTCAGAGGCTTGCACTAGAGAGAGAAGAGGATGTTCCACCAGAGACAACTTGGTAGGCCTGGACCAAGGCGGGAATTTCCATCCTACTATGATGTTGGACTTGAAAGGCCCATGACATCACCTCTGTGACCCTTGATGTCACTAGCGTTTGATGTACACTTTGGAGGTAGTTATGTGCCAAGTGGCATGTGTGGCTTGATCCAAAGGCCTTGGGAGGCCTAATGTTTTTCTCCTAGAGGCCAACATTTCACCAGAGAGACCTAACATCACCCTAAAGAGGCATGATGTCACCTATTCTGCTTGATTTAAGGTTTAAATTATCATTTTTATGTAAAAACTGGATATTACATGTAGACTGGTCATGTCAGACTTTTTGACCTAATTCTGGTCATTTTAACTGTATAAATAAAGGTTTTCCCTTGTATTATTTCATCATCTTTCATTCATCTGAAATTTGTGCCCTAATTAGGTTTTGTTGGATGAAATTTGGTGCGCACTTCTTGAAGGAGGCTATTTTTGGAGTATTTTAGCATTTTTCTTGGTGGAAGTGTTCAACTTGGCTATTTTCTAGATGATTCTTGGTGAATGTAAGTAATTTTTTTGCAACTCTTCTTCATTGAATGGTTATGGTTGTATTTATCTTGCATTTATTCTAATATTATGAGATTGCTAGCTTAAAACCCTAGGTGGCTAAAGCACATGTTATTGTTCTTGCCTTAATAACTTTCGCCTACTAGATTATGCTAGAAAACCAATTTTCTTGAAGCTTTTCGATAAGGGCCTTGCCATTGCAACAACCTAGCACCTTTTGCTTCATCTAGCCATCATCTATTTCATCTTTGAGATAAATAAGGAGGAAAACCGCTAGGGCCTAGGGTTACCTACTTCCTAGTGGCCATTTCCCCCCTAAGGTCTAGTGATTGAAGCCTTGGGATACCAACACTTCAATCATTAACCTTCTTGTCTCTAGCTCTCTTGTTATCAATTTTTTCCTTCAATATTGTCTCTGCTAAAAGAGACTCCATTTACCCTAAAAAGCACTAATCTAAGCCTTACAATTGAGTGATTGATGAAAGCCACTCTCAAAACTATTACCTTAAGCTCTCTACTAACTATTCCTAACCCTAGAATAGACTAATCTACTAACCTATTTGTTGTTGTTACAAAAGTAGGATAGAACCATATATTGTAGCAATAAAAACACGTAAAAGCAATTGAAAAGTTGATTAATACACCACTTAATGACCTTCTGACAAATTCTATTACTTTGCTACTATTGGGTAATTATTCTCGGTCATTTGTGAAGCCATTTTAAGGAATTTATTATGAAGCTATTATCTTATAAAAAATTTTCTTATAAAAATCTGTTTGCTTCATCATATATCAACTATTGATTTTATTGATAAAGTCCATGGTTTTGTGAAGTACTAACAACAAGTTGTTCTTGCAAAAGACATATTTTCTTGTTGCTTTGTTCTGGGAAGGTACATCTAAATACTTCATTACTTCATTGGTTAAAACCCTTGGAATTTCTGATCAGTGTGAATTGTGAGAGGGGATAATTTTATAGACACTTTAACCTTTGCCTTCTCAAACCCCTAGGTCACCGGGGACGTCTCCCCTGGGCCATAAACCATAAATAGAAAGAGGTATCTTGTTGAGGTGACAATGATAGGATAACCTCCTATTATGCCAATTTTATTTTCCTTAACATTTTCCTTTAGAATAAGTACAAATTGAGCGATAACATTTCGGCGCCGTTGCTGGGGAACACTGAGTAAATTATCCTCAAAGACGACACTTTTCGGTAAGCCTTTCCTTAAAAGACTTTGTTGGATCATGTTGTCATTGATGCCAATGGTTTGATTGATTGATGTCAAGTGATTGATTAATGCCAAAGGATTGATTGATTGATGATTGATGTAATGTAATATGTATTGTCCTTGATGAGAATGCATAGATGAAGATGGATCAATGAGTTGTCATTGATATGATGAAGATGGATCAATGAGTTGTCATTGATACATGATGAAGACGAATTGATGTGGTTTCATTGGTATATGATGCACTGTTGGAAAAATGTATAGATGACTCATTATT
>JASDQU010411730.1:0-10456 GCA_032191745.1 Picea mariana | reverse complement strand
CCCCCGATGGGGTTTCGAGGGCGAATCCCCCGAAGCAAAAATTGCCTTATAAAAGTATATTGTAATTTCATTGTAAATCTGGACCATTCATTATAAGGTCGCAGATCTAACGGTAGAGATTATGTTAGGGTTTTTTCCCTAGAAGGCAACCCTCTTTTATGAGGGAAATGTATTGCAGCTATGTATGAGGGTGAATATTGTATTCTGAGAGAGGATACTGTGAGAGAAAGAAGAGGAAGTTAAAACGGGTTTTGCTGTAGGTTGTATCCCTTCATTTGCTGGATAATAATAAAGGAAGGACCTGGCAATTTCTCTGGTGGACGTAGCCCAAACTGGGTGAACCATGTAAATCTGTGTCTCTCTTGTATTGTGTGTCTTCTGTGTTTTTGTTTCTACATTTGTTTTATTTTATTGCTCTGCGGTCCTATTTTTCTAACACATAAGACGTCGAAAATTATTTTGTAGGAATCAAGAGAGAAATCAGTTCTTCACCGGTTTTGGCGAAGCCAGATTTTGAGAAGGAATTCATGATTTGTACTAATGAAAACGAGGAAGAGTTTTTTTTTGTCCTCATGCAAAATGATGACCAAGGTAATGAAAAACGAGTGGCTTATATGAGTCAAATATTGTATGATGATGAATTTAAATATTCTTTTATTGAGAAACATGCTTTCACTCTTGTTAAAGTTATTGAGAAGTTTCTCCACTTCATCTTGGGTAAGCATACATTGGTAAAAATCCCTTTACCTACTATCAAGTTTTTTCTCTCATAGACTTATCTTTCATGGAAGCTTGCACATTGGCTTGCCAAGATCCAGGAGCATGACTTGAATATCGTGACTTCTACCACTATCAAAGGATGTGACTTAGCCCTTCACTTAGCTCAACATGCTAAGAATAGTGAAGAAATTGATGAAGAGGATAGTTCCCTTTCATATCACTTTTACATTGATAACCAGATCCTCCCTATGTTTGAACATCCCTAGTATAAGAATTTAATATACTATTTAGAAAACCAAAGATGTACGAACCACTTAGACACTCATCAAAGGAGAAGGCTCTGTCTTGAATATGCAAGATATGTAATTATAGGAGACTTATTGTTTTGAAGATCTGTTGATGGTGTGTTTCTTCATTGTGTAAACAACGGGGACACACATAAAATGTTACAAGAAACTCATGGTTCTTCAAATTCAGTCATTCATGTAGGAGGCCATTTTTCTGCTAAAACCACTACTTTCAAGATTATTAGAAAATGATACTATTGGCCTTCAATATTTCGTGACTCTTACATTTTTTTGAGATCTTGTCACAAGTGCCAAAAGTTTGCAGGGAATTAATTCCTTTCATCCATTCCATTACAACCTATCCTCCCAGACTTTCCCTTTTCAAAGTGGGGATTGGATTTTGTTGGTTTGATTAATCTTCCATCTTCATTAGGACAAGATTTTATTTTGACAACCATAAAATATTTTGCAAAATGGGTTGAAATTGTCCCACTTAACCATTCAATAGATGATCAAGTAATTTATTTCCTTGAAAATAACATCTTTTCCAGATTTGGTCTTCCATTGGAAATTATTATAGACAATGGTCCCGCTTTTATTTCTTCTAAGATGACCCAATTTTTAGCTAAGTTGGGGGTTAAAATTTTCACCTCATCATCTTATTATCCCCAAGGAAATGGGTAGGATGAGTCTACCAACAAAAATCTGGTGAGAATCGTTAAAAGGCTCATCAAAGATAAGTCTCATCAATGGCACACTCTCCTCACTTACGCTCTTTGGGAAGATCAAACTACCGCCAAGGTAAGCATCGGTCGCACTCCTTTCTAGCTTGTTTATGGTCAAGAAGCCCTCCTACCTATTGAGAAAGAGTTGTATTCCTTAAGGTTGGTGTTATACATCAAATAATTAAATTCTTCTGATGTTTCACAAAGGATAAATGCACTCCTATCCTTAGAAGAGAAAAGGATGTTTGCCTTGGATAACATAAAAAGGAGACTGTTGTAGATGAATCCCCCTGTGAACAAGTGGATTCCCTCTTGGTCTCTAGACTTCTAAGGCCAAGATAGAAAGTGATTAACATGGACACTGACTTCCTTTTAGATCCTATCAAGCTAAAGAATGAAAGAGAAGGAGAACGATATGTACCTTATTAGTGAAGTTTGTCCTTGCAAATTCCTAGCTGAGCTTCGATCTTGAGCTCCCCTAGAGATCCTATAAGATAAAAAAAGATACAATCGAATTTATACTTTACTGATATTATCTCAATCATAGATCCATCTACTACAGACAAACTCATATGAAACAAGCACAAGTTTGAAAGAAATAGGCCAAGTATTGATTATTTAATGAGAAGAAGTAAAAGTACTTACAATCCTTTGAATGAAGGTGAATCAGCCTCTTCCAGTTCTCCTTGTCCAACCCCTTTGCTCAATCAATCTCCACTGATTGCTTTGATGACATCTTACTCATGAGATCATAAGTTTCACATCTCCAATATTTTCCATGTACCTTTCACCATGAGAAGGCCTCCTTATATAATCTTGGAGAGGTCCAACCACTTGAGAGATATTTGGGATAAGTTGATAATTCCTCTCCTTTAGTTGAGGATCTTCACTAAGATCATGCCTTGAGCATCTATTCAAATCCAACTACCTTCAGGAGTTGAGGGATTCTTCCCTGATCTGCCTCAACAAATCCATAATTTTCCAAAAAAAGGGTAGCGCTCCCTAAAAAGGGTGCACAGGGCGCTCAAGCACTCCCCCAAAGAGGCCCAGGAAGCACCAACACTCCCTGACAGTTGGTAGGGGAGCGCTCCTCTCCAAAATTCATTTTTTGAGTAGTTTTTTCAATGGGAAAAGGTTTGTACTCCCTATCAAGAGACTTTTCATCTTCCAAACTAAACTTTGAGGTGTCTTAAGCATCTTTATTATGTCTTTAGAGGCATGACATAGGAAATATGGCAGTATACTATTTTTTACACTTGCAACACTTATAGTTAAGATGTGACACTTGCAGACAAGATGCAACACTTACAACACTTGTAATGATGACACTTGGGACACTATCAAAGTGAGTAATTTTGAGGTGTAACAGATTGCCCCCCAAAGTACGAAGTTAGAAGACGATGATGACTGAAGTACTTTATAGACTTTTTATAGCAAGCGTATGGACGTAGAGAGACCAGAAAAATATGCACAAAACCATTAAATAAATATAATGACATGTTTCAAATGCAAGGCAGGCATACTTATGCTTGAGCGATAAAGACTTTTAGGTATGGCCTCCATAAAATATACTACAGATCCATAATTATATTGACAAAATGGTATAGCCACTAAAGATACAATGTAGATCTATACTCCTATGACCTGAACTGATCATAGCCATGAAGAATACATAGTGGATCTACGAGACAACAAGACATAGCCATGACCAATACAAAGTGGATCTATGTAACAGTATATGTGACATAGTTCAAAAGAACTCCTTCGCAACCTGGGAAAAGTATACATAAGGGTGATGACAGTTGACCCAGGGTCTTCTTACTAATCCTGATGTAGTATGAATCTAACCATGTGAACAGATGTCCTTATGTCGAACATGGAAGAAACCACTTGATTACCAATCAATGATGTAAACCGTTAACAAGCGCAAGGGAGGTCACCATTGATGTCAATGATTCCCAAGGTACTCTAGTACATTCCAACAAATGCGAATGAATGAGATGAATTCGAACATCCGTTGAATCATCCAATCAGGAGTCAATGATGTAAACCCACTGTTGAACACGAGGAGGCCTGTCATTGAGGCATGCAAGTCCCAGGGTACTAATTGGTTTCTAAGTCTAGTTTCTGGATAATGTGTTGAAGTCGACAAGAATAGACTCGTCGAAGGAGGTCCTTGATGTATCTCCCATCAACGACATGAAATAGACATGGAGATGTAATTGGTGGATTAAATGAACATAGACTAACATGGGTATTGAAACAAGATATTTGTGATGGTTGACTCTTGAGTTTGATACTTCCCTTGAACACTGAGGCACAACAACAAAAACATGACATGGACCAAATCTTGATGATGTAGTGGATACTGTGACTTTTGTCAGGTGACCCAAAGGAGTAAAAGAAAATCATAGGATTGGATTAGTGCATAGGTTCAGCAGATTAAAATGTGTGCAAAGACAAAGTTTCATGTTCAAGGGAGACTGTAAGAGTGACTGGTAGTGTTCTCAAAAACCTGCTTGGCTTGCTTCTTTCAATTTTTCCCCCATCCATATAGACTAGTGACTCTTTTAAATTTAACAAGATCGAGGAGGGTAACACATGCTCGATATAACTCACCTTCAGTAAGTTCCTCTTCCTTTATTTAATGAACTGGAAGAACTAAGGGTTCTATCCCATATGGGCCATTCAATGTATGATTATTTAATGAGTCCAGAGAAGGTAAACTTGGTGGTTTTTCATATTTAGAGAGTCTGAAAACAACTTAAAGATGATTCCAATGTTGTCCTTTTTTTTTAATGTTCGTCTCACGAGGATAAAAAAGAGATAAATTATCACTTGAAAGATGCCCTTTCAAACCTTTTAACAAGTGGGAAAGGAAGCAAGATCACTTGGCAATATTTTCATGT
The DNA here is from genome assembly GCA_032191745.1 of Picea mariana. Lineage (NCBI taxonomy): Eukaryota > Viridiplantae > Streptophyta > Pinopsida > Pinales > Pinaceae > Picea > Picea mariana. Next base: position 5,815 of record JASDQU010411730.1, on the reverse strand, counting down.
TTAGAGATTCTGAAAAGATCTCAAAGACAACTCCAGAGGGTTCCTTTTTCATTTTTCCATGCAGGTCCGAAAAAGAGATAAAAGTTTACCCATTTGCATTCTCATGTATTTACGAGCATGAGAAAGAAAAAAGACTAAGCTCGGTATGCCCCCATCTTGAAAGTTGGGGGATTAACTCCAGAATGATCATCAAAGACTGGAGACATGCCCTCCAATCTTCAATTCATTCACCAACTTTGAGGTTTTCACCAATTTCTCTACTAGATGGAGAAAAATGACAAGGGAGGATGAAATGAAGGTTCAAGAGAGGTGATTGTTTTATTTTTTAACGAGCTTGACACAGAAAAAAAACTATGCTGAGGGCTCTGGGTTCAATCCCCAAATTGTTGTTTCATTTTTTAATGAGCTTGCTACAAGGAAGAGAAAACTATGCTTGTGACCTGTGTTTCATTTTTTAACAAGATTTCTACAGAGAAAAGAAACTATGCTCGCGACCTAAGTTTCATTTTTTAACGAGCTTGCTACATAGAAAATAAACTATGCTCATTGAATCTTCTTTATCATGGCATCCAAGAGAATAACGCTCTGGAAGAACACCATGTCAAGGGACAAAACTCAATCATGGCTTCCAAGAGATCTTCACTGGATGGAAGAAAATCACTCTGGAAGGAATACATGTTGAGGGTCATGACAGGGGTAAGGATATTAGGCACCAATAGCTCTACTGAAGAGATCGCCATTTCAACGATCGGATCCAATTTGTTGGAAGCCAAATTCATGGGAGACAATGCCACATAATTGACATGCAGCGGGGGCGATACTGTCTGCATGTAAGAACTGTTTAGGGAGGTAATCCAGTCAGTACCAATGAACGAAAGTTGATCAATAGTCACCATTCTTCTGTCATGAGGGAAATATATCAAATGAAAAAGAGTGGATACAATCGCTCTCATGGCATAGACATAATCCTGCCCAAGGAGTAAAGTGAAATCCAAGGGGTCTCGGACTACCATGACACCAATAAAGACAGTTTTCCCTACCAAAGCTACCAAAAACTGAGGAAGGGTCCCTAAAGGTTGACTAGTTCTTTTGTTAAAATATAGCGTATTTTGTGTAACCGACGCAAGCCGAGGACAACCCAAAGTGTGCCAAGAAATAGAGGACAAAATACTAATAGATGCACCTTCATCTATCAGCATTTGAGGAACGTCCTGACCACAAACCTGTATTATAATCTAGAAAGGGATGTGAGAGGGAGGACGAGGTCCAATTACTGCACCCCAATCAAAAAGGATGGCCTCATTTCTTGGAGGGGGTTTCGTGGGAGAATGAGGAATTCCCTCCAGCACAGTAGATTCTGTATCAATGAGAAAAACATGGGCAGTACCAGGCTTACTCTCTAGAGGGAGAGTAGGGTCAACCGATGATGGGATCAGATCGACCACACATGCACTCTTCAGAGGAAGAGTGGGATTGACTGATGATGGGATTGGATCAACCACATAGGCACTCTTTAGAGGAAGGGTGGGACTGACCAAGGAAGGGACTGGATCAGCCACTTTGGCACTCGTCAAAGGAGGAGTGGGATCGATCGATGACATAAATGGATTGACCACTTGGGTTTCATTCTCCAAGGGAAGAATAGGGTCGATGGGTGGAAACGGATCGATCGCTTTGGTGTCACTCTCTAACAGGAGAGTGGGGTCGACCGAGGATGAAAATGGATCGACTACTTGGGTTATAGTCTTTTGATGAAGAGTATGGTTGATCGATGATGGAACTAGATCAACTACTTGGGTTTGTGGTTCAATCGAGGATGAAACTAGATTGACCACCTAATCAACTGAACTGACTGGGGATGATCTGCATTGACCAATCCATCAACTAACAATGGGTTGGGGAAAAAATTACGATAACCTTTTGGAAGTTGAAGTTTTTCCAAAAGATAAGAAGCCTCATCCATACGAGGAAAAAGGTGAGAATAACGATCACCTTTGCATAACATGAAAGGGAATTTGACAGTTGTCTTCTTCTTACTGACCTTAACGTCACTAGTTGATGAGGTATCATCAACATAACTGAAAGAGGCTGATGATGTGGAGGACTACATTTCTAAGACCTTTGGAATACCGGGGAAATCTCTCATAAAGTGGTCACCCTTACAAAGACTGCAAGGGAATTTGGGTTTCAGATTCTTTATTTTAATCTTGTTGACTTCATCAACACTCCCAGTACTATTGATAGTAATTGGTTGCTTAGATCCAACATCTGATGTTGTTGGGGCCTTGGTCCTTTTCGAGCTCTTCTTTTTCTTCTCTTTCCATTTCTTCTTCTTCTGATCAACCTGACTACTTTCTTTAGAGATTTCACTAGGCGAAGAAGGAGAAATGGAACGAGAATTAATGGGCAAAGAAGGTGAAAAGTGGATGTGAGGTTGATGTGTGGGTGGTGTACTAACATCTGAAGTATTAGGTGCAGTTGAAACATTGGGATGATTCGAGATCACTGGAGTGGGGAAAAACCAAACCAGTAATCCGATGGTGAGTCCCAAAAGACTCAGTGTGGCAATATACGGAGGACCAAAGTTTCCAAAAGAAGGAAAGGCATAAGGTTCCCCAAGAGGAGGGGTTCCTCCATTGGTACTCTCAATATTTGATACCATTAAAACTGACTCAACCTAAGGTCCACTATATAACAGAACCAACACACACTATGAATCTGAGAAGAAAACAATCAAACAAAACTTTCTCACAATGAAACCACTAGTTGGTGATGAAATCCAATGTTGCGAGATCAAAATAGGAAGGGGTGGGGATAGAGTGGGTGGATCAATTATGTTGGTGGCCTGCTTAATGGACTTACGCATTGGTGCAAGATTCCATGCTGTAATTGTAGATTTACCCTCCAAGGAGCCTAAGTGAGTTTTATCAACATCTGTTCCAGGTACAGTGAGACTTCCCGTCACCGTCACCTTGTGTGAGACCCTAAAGATTATGACTACTAAGGTCACCAATTCGTGGTCAGCCCTTGGATGGGTACAATCAATAGTTCAATCTGAACGTATGGGTAGGATAACAAGTTCAAAATCAACTCGAGAGGCTCCCACACATAATCATGGGTATACCCTCAAGTCACCCCCAATATACGATTCAACCTCTACAAATAGTTGAACCATGGAGGGATAATCTCCATAACTCACCCGAATGCGATCTCGTGTGTTACCCCTGTGTGAGAAGGGGATCCCAGAAATCCTATACGACAATTGGATTTTCTCTCCCTATCGCAAGATGCCAAGTTTGTTTGATATATTTGGAAAGTTATCCTTTCAACCTATTCCAAATCCCTACACCTTAAACTAATGTAGGTTTTCTAACAAAGATGTAAAAAGTTTGATAAATCTTAGTTAAGCGTTGATTTTAGTGGCTATTGTCTACTCAGAGGTGTATGAAAGTGAAGACTGATGATATTATGACTCAGTTCCCAAAACATGCATAAGAAATGATAAGCAATCGTTTCTTTTGATGAATGGCTATTTAAGGGAAGGAGAGAAAGTTGTTTTCACTATAAAACACTAATATGCAATGTCCTCAATCAATTTGTTTCTCATTGAAATCTGATGCAATGCTAAAAATTTCAAAAATGTCTTCTAATATCCAAACCAATCACTAAAATATGTCATTTTTCTTATATGTGAATGATAATCAGATGCAATACTTCTAAATGGAAATCAGACTTCAAGATTAAACAATCAGAAGCAAACTTCACACAAAACAAAAAATACACTCTCGTTGTGAAATAGACAAGAAGGACAAAGATAACCAAATTGCAAAAGAGCCAAAAAAACTCAAACAAAAGAGAAATGATGGAAATTTGACCTCAAAGATCAAATGAAAAGTTCACAGACCTTTGGATTTCCTAACAAAAGTTTTCACTCAGTCAAATAATGGAGAAGAAAACAACAAGTTAACTCCAAGTCAGCAAAGACAAAGCGTGGCTTCAAGGCAAGGAAAGAAGATGTCAAAATCCAAACAAAAGAGGATGAATTCTCAAAAATAAGGGTGTATTAAAGCCAATATCAAGATGGAATGAGAGTATGGGACCCTGAGCAAATGCCAAAACCCATAAATAGCTTCAAAAGATGAAAATTATGGAGAATTTCTCACAAAAATGGGGTAGCGCTCTGGTGTAAGGGGCACTAGAGTGTTTCAGCACTTTGTGTAAGGATATAGGGGAGTGATAGTGCTCTAAAAACAACAGGGGGGAGCGCTCTGCTCCAAAAACTCAGAAAAAGGTCCAAAAACTCAAAAAATGAAGGAAATTCAGTCAATCAGGGTGATCCTAATGACAAAATGAGGCAATCAAACAAATATAAGAATAAAAATACAATGTGGAGAAGATCAAATCAGTGGAAAAGGGGCCAAAACAAGATCTGGGAATGGAAACAAAAATCAGATCTCCTCCCCAGTGGAGTTGCCAATTTCTGTTGTAGGTGAATCCCCTTGTGGACAAGTGGATACCCTCTTGGTCTCTAGACTTCTAAGGTGAAGACAGAAAGTGATTAACATGGACACTGACTTCCTTTTAGATCCTATGAAGATAATGAATGAAAGAGAAGGAGAAAGATATGTACCTTATTAGCGATGTTTGTCCTTGAAAAGTCCTAGCTAATCTTTGATCTTGAGCTCCCCGAGAGATCCTGTAAGACAAATAAATATACAATGGACTTCCTAATATACTGAGATTATCTCAATCATAGATCCATCTACTGCAGAAAAACTCATATGGAACAAGCACAAGTTTGAAAGAAACAAGCCAAGCATTGATTATTTAATGAGAACAAGTAAAAGTGCTTACAATCCTTTGAATGAAGGTGCAACAACCTCTTCTAGTTCTCCTTGTCCAACCCCTTTGCTCAATCAATATCCATTGATTTCTTTGATGACATCTCACTCATGAGATCATAAGTTTCACATCTCCAATATTTTCCATATACCTTTCACCATGAGAAGGCCTCCTTATATAACCTTGGAGAGGTCCAACCACTTGAGATATCTTTGGGATAAGTTGAGGATTCCTCTCCTTTAGTTGAGGATATTCCCTAATATCATGCATTGACCATCTATTCGAATCAAACTACCTTCAGGAGTTGAGGGATTCTTCCCTGATTTACCTCAACAAACCCAGAATTTGCCAAAAAAAGGATAGCGCTCCCCCAAAAGGGTGCAGAGGGTGCTCAAGCACTCCCCTAAAGAGGCTCGGGGAGTGCCAACACTCCCTAACAGTGGGTAGGGGAGCGCTCCTCTCCAAAATTCATTTTTTGAGTGGTTTTTTCAATGGGAAAAGGTTTGTACTCCCTATCAAGAGACTTTTCATCTTCCAAACTAACCTTTGAGGTGTATTAAGTGTCTTTATGATGTCATTAGAGGCACGACATAGGCAAGATGGTAGTATACTATTTGTGACACTTGCAACACTTGTAGTTAAGATGCAACACTTGTGTACAAAATTCGACACTTACAACACTTGTAATGATGACACTTGTGACACTATCAAAGTGAGTAATTTTGAGGTGTAACAGAGACAACAGTTTGTTAAGAAGTATTTCAACAAGATTTTCAAGACTGTCAAATTTAAAGTAAATGAAAAAGTACTGTTGTGGGATTTATCTCACGCTGATAGGGGAAGACATTCAAAATTTCAAAACTTATGGCTAGGTCCTTTCAAGATCACTTTTGTCCTGGGTACTAATTCTTATATTCTAAAATATTTACAGGAGCGATTGTTTTCCTATAACACTAATGGTTCTCACTTGAAA
>JASDQU010411719.1:0-10457 GCA_032191745.1 Picea mariana | reverse complement strand
GACCTAGATCTCAGCCAATCTACAATAAAGGCCGATCCTATCTAACGCCTGCGCAAAGGCATGACTTTCCTGGCTCAACAGCCTAAGTACATTAAATTACATTTAATACAATTCAAAATGAGGCTGCGCCTCCCTTTCATCCCTGCATGAGTGCGCGCTGACGTGGCTGACTGGCTGGCATGGAGAGATGCTCCTGCATCACATCTTGCTTAGTCTTCTTTGCAGGATCCTTTTCTTCGACAATCAATGCTTCGTGTTTCTCCTTCCTTTTCTTTAGCTCGGGACACTAATTCCTATAGTGACTGTACTTCTGATAGTTGAAGTATTGTATTTCTGAAATGTCTTTCTCTTAATTTGGCTTCCTCCTTGAACCAAACTTCCTTTTGTTTATGAAGTTCTTGAATCTTGTTGTGAAGGCTTGATCATCGTACTTCTTTTGAGGTTTCTCTTTTGCATTGATCCTTGATTCTTCTTGAACACAACAAGTCCAAAGTTCTTCAAATGTCGGGTACTCCTTCCTTGTGTTCATGCTTGTGGAAAATGCATCCCATGTCTTGGGAAGACCATTGAGTACTATGTTCACCAATTCCTTTTCTGAAGTGATCTCTTCAGTAGCTTGTAGTTGATCTCTTAGCTGGGAGATCCTTACAAAGTATGATGTTATGCTGTAGTCATAATTCATCTTTATGTCATGGAGGTCATTCTTCAGACTCATAACTTGTCCAATGTTTCTGATTGAGAAGAGATTTGTTAGGGCATCATACATCTTCTTTGATGAGTCAAGATGGGAGATGTAGGGTATCAAGTGGTATTTTATGGAATCCACTATGATACTCATGGAATTGATGTCAACGTCTTTGAACTTCTCCATAGCTGCAACGTTCTGCGGTTCCTTCTTTTCTCCTTCTTTAAACTCTGGCTTCACGATCTTTCCTTTCACAATATCCAGCACTTTATTCTTAGCAAGGATGAGTTCAATCCTTGTCTTCCATGCTCTAAAGTTAGAGGCTCCATATAGCTTGTTCTTAGACTTCATAGAATTCGTCATGGCTTGCTTGACTTGGTCAAACCCTANTTTCCTTTCACAATATCCAACACTTTATTCTTAGCAAGGATGAGTTCAATCCTTGTCTTCCATGCTCTAAAGTTAGAGGCTCCATATAGCTTGTTCTTAGACTTCATAGAATTCGTCATGGCTTGCTTGACTTGGTCAAACCCTAGATTTGACCGAAAATCCAAACTTCACGTCTTGGCCTTCTGAGAGTACCAGAAGATGCACTGGGCTAGGGCACACTGATCTATCTGGAGATTAGGTCAATCTCATCACTTAAGGTGCCTTGACAAGAGGTTTTAGGGTTTCTACAACTGCTTCTATTAGTAACCCTAGCTGCAGTGCTTTTGGAAGCTGCTCCTGCTAGTAACCCTAGCGACAGTTCCTCAACGAGCTCAATGTCTAGCGGTTATGTTTCCTTCCAGCATTTTAGGCTGACTGAAGGGGTGTGGGCCCATAACCTGTTAGAATATAGAATATGGTGTGCTCGTTTTACCATTGACAATACCCTCATCACCCAACGATAGGCCGAAGCCTCCTTCTGAGCACCTTAACCTTGACCTGAGAATTCCTTCGGAAGCAAACCCTAGGCCAGATATCCAAACAAAGAGTAGTGCATCAATCTCCAAGGATAGTGCATCACAAAATACTGATCAGATGTTCCAAACCCTAGCCAAGAGATATCTAAGCCAATACTAATACTAGCTGCTACTGCAGCTGCACCTACAACCCTCCTCCAAACCTATGCACCAGACTGCAACTGCAGTGTGCACCAACTAGGAAACTGCAATTCTGAGATGCTGTCAAATGAGAACTGGCACCCTATATTTATAGTAATCCTGCCAGTTTGCTGGGGCTGACTTCTCCTTCTGGGTATGTGTCTGTTCAATATATTATTATTAATTCTGGCCGACTTCTTCTCTTGGAGGCTAATAGCCTAATATAAATTATCTTCTTCAGCCGACAAGGCTTCTAGGGTTATTAGCTAATTCATTAGGGTTTCTCTTGCTTCCTGGAGTCTTCTATTCTCATTAGGTTCACATGTAGAGGTAAATACCTCATGTAGCTACCATAATATTAACAATCCCAACACCCTAATTCTCCTGGAGTTGTGAACTCCCGGGGTCCCATTAGCCATCAGGTTATGCAACCATGCATTAGGGGGGTGACACACAACAAAGTACATAAATGACATATGGCTGTATAAATGGGTGACGCATGTCACATTCTAGTTGGCATATAATGCTCTTGTAGCACCCAAATCAAGGTGACATTTGGCAGGTCAAACGTGGGTCCAYGTCACCCTGGGTGACAGTAGCATGCCACCTCACTCCAGACTATTTTCCTTCCAACACCCCTTAGATATCATGGTCTATATGMATCCACGTAGATCCATAGATCTATGACCTCTATTACTGTGTAACTTCAACATTTGGGGGTTCTACTCGCTCCACACTCCTTTTGTCCTGGAGTAGGACTTCGTCGGAGTGCTATACACAAGTCCTTCCACTGGTTGATCAGATGGTTGATAGGGGTTCTCAATTGACTCCCCAGATGATTGACTCATAACTCTAGCTCCAGTGTCCCTAGATTTCAGTGTTCAACCACTCCTAGAGGGACACTTGTCCTCCCGAATCCCACTGGCGAAATACATGGCACTTGCTTCAGGTTACCAAAACCTCCTTACTATGTCACGAGGCCACCACACATGTCATCATCATTGCTCGATAGGTGGACCCCCATGTTCCTTCAATGTGATACACACATACCTATGATAAAATGGTTGAGAGTTATCCCGAAGGAGACTTAGATCGAAGACCCATGTCTTCTCCGGGCTTCAAAGATTTCCACACCTTGTACCACACTTCCTTTCGGAGTTCCAAAATTTGAGCATGTGAGGGAGCTTGATCAATGGTCCAATTTTTCTTAATAATGAGAAATCAATATCTACTTCGGAATTCAGGCCTTCAGGAGTTCTTGACCCAAAATGCAACACACCTTAGATTTTTGAGAGTGCCGAAATCTGAACCACACACGATCTGTCACCACGTGCACCTGACGCCAATGGTCGGGATTTGCTCTGCCCTTCAGAGCTTCACAAAAATTGCATGCTCTTGTGATTTCACTTCGATTTCACCGGATAACCAGTCTTCTGGGTAACCATTGATCTACAGGCACACGTCCCCCTACTACCAATGACCCAGATTAACTTCAGACTTCGGGACTTCGAAGAATTCACCTCCTTTATGATGGACACATGTCCCCCTACTACCAATGGCCCAGATTAACTTCGAGCTCTAGGAATTCGAAGAATTCACCTCCTTTATGACATGCACACAAAATTCGTTGAATTCGTGAAGTCGAAAAGACTTGAGGGGTTAACACTAGTGCTTCTTCTCCAAATCCAATGGTCGTGATATACTTTGGATCCTCCTGAATGGATCTCATCCACTCTTCCTCCAAACAAATGGATCCTCCATTTCAAGACCTAAATATTGAGCTTGAGACTTAGGAAAATCTCTCGTGCACTCCTTGCACTCTCTCACCTTGAGATCCTTTCAACACTTCCTTAAGTGTTGGCTCTGTGCACACTTTGCACGAGCCTCTCCTTCGAGATTTTATACTTAGATGAGTATATGTGTATTCCTTATGCTAGGATTTCAGAAGAGAAACCATTTGAAACTTATAGAATTCCAAAGGTTCATTCCTTCAACCATGAAATACACACACATGCATATAACTCTGAAAATAGATATCATAACATTAACCAATTAAATCAGAGATAAGAAAACTCAGACATTCAAAACATACATTTCAATCCAAGTGCACAAGGTAAGTGAAATACTTATCTATTACATTCAATCACTGATCAACTGACTATGGGTGTTAGCCTCTCTGCCCAACCGTAGGCTTAGAGGCATTCATTATTAGCACTCTTTCCACCACCGTGCCAAGCCATGATATCAATAGGTAACTCTTGTAGTTTTCTCAGTGATCCTTTCACTGTTGTAGCCTCTATGAGGTTTATCATATTCTCCCTCAGCATGAAGCTCACGACCTTCTACTCAAGTCGGGTATTTCTGGGTTCTCTCCAGTGACGAGAACAACTTATCCTTTTCCTTTCTTATCCTCAACATATCTGGATCGAACATCCCCAATGGGTATGGTCTCTTTCTTGTATGATGAGTGTGTATTCTTCCACACCTTTTTCCTCCCTAGGAGGGTTCTAGACCTATACTATTCCTTCTGTCATAAGAAAACTCGGGTTAGTTTGGGTCTGTAAGAAAATTGCACCATGTGGTACTTTGGTTGGCAGTCTTCTCTCTCCTTAGTGAGACCCTCAATGCTTCCATTCATGGGGGTAGTTTATTGTTCAACCACCTGTCCCTCTTTCATTAACTGATTCTTTCTTGGAATCTTGATGAGGCTTATTATTTCAACAAAGAGAGATTGGGTCATTTTGGCATAATTAACCCTCTCTACGGTTTCCTCACTCTTTCTTCTAGTGATATCATGGCCAGTACTTCGAGGCTTCACCTCATAGTCAGTCATTGTAAATATAAATAAAATTATTTACATTATTACCATGCCATAACACGGTGATCATAATTGATGATTAATTACAATCTGGGGGAAACATGGATATTCCAATCCCCTCCCCCTTAAAAGGAACATCGTCCTCAATGTTCTTTCTCAGTAACACCTATCATTCCTTTTCCATTTAGCTGCTTCAGAAATCTTGATCCTCTTTCTGGATCGGGTCCTTTCCATACCCTTGGCCTTTGTCACCTGCCTTCATTAATCTTGGACAATCAAGCATATTAATCACAATTTCATGCGAAAATATTTTATTGTTGTGCAAAATTCAAGAGGAAAAAATTCATAATCTAGCACAATACTTATCTATGTAGTTCGTGGATCTTCATCCACATGGATGTATTTTTATCTTGGCTCACTATTTTTTTTCTTGACATACCTATTGTGTGCATGATCTCGATCAATAGTTTGTAAGAATTATCAAAGTCTCCTCTTTCTTGCAGTCACTCACCCTTCAAGCCCAGGCTCATGCATCCCCTTCTTTAATTTACATTCCCTTGAGCTATCCATCTTGCATTGCCAATGATTTATCGCACATTAAGATTTCTAAAGACTTCATTGAGCCTTATAGTCAAGGCATCCCTTATAATTTCTCTGTTGAGGCATTCGTCTGGCTTGTGTTGCCACAATACAACATATTCTAGGGAGATCATGACTTACCACAGGGTTCTCATGTCTCAACAATATCGTTTTTCAGGATTTCCATCTTGACAACCTTCACCTGTCCTCCCGAGACATATATTTTTTGTCTCACTTGTATCACAGGTATAAAGTAATTATGATATATTATCATCAATTTCAGATTCAAAATTTTCTTGCAACTATGTCACCCACAGATTTCCAAATTCCACATTTATTTTTAGATCTGTTCCACACAAAAACTAGATTCACAAGTATGAGACTTTCCTTCCCATAGAAGTTTATCTCAGTAGGTAATTGGTCTTGCTTATGGGCTTACAACTCTGCCATATCCAAGACCCTTTTCTTCCTACAATTTCAACATTCCTCAGCCAAACAAATTGTTAGTTTTCCCGCACATTATATTTTCAACACCATGCATACTAATAGTCCAAGTCATTTTCATCTATTCACGAGTACAACGAAAAAGTAAATATCATTATTTACGTATGAATCCTTTCATCATACCAAGTTTTTCTAAAGGAAATTCAAATATAAAATTACTTTAATCAGTGTGCCAATATTCATGGCCACATCCATACCCAATGTACCCTTACATGTGTTTTTATTTTTCCACACTCATGGAAAGAACCTTTTCAGGGTTTGTTGGAGCTCAACCAACCTCTTCACCATAAGGTTTAATCATTCTCGTTCATTATTGCAACAAGACTGTGCTTCCTGCTATAGGATGACCATGATCCCAAATCAGTACATATGAAACTAAAATTTTCCCTTGAATGCACCCAAGCATTCTTCCTTTAGTAGTAACTAGGGTGCCAACACTCATGGCCACCCAATTTTCTTGAATCATACCCTACTTGGGTATCAATGGCATACAATAACCACTCAAAAATTACTTGCATATTATTGAGATAATGAAATCTTTTCCGAAGGATTTCTTACCAAGTTCCTTCATACCTTATGCCACATAGGTAAGAACAATTGTTTTATACCTTCTTCGGCTACTAGCACCCTCTCTGTTGTTTTATACCACAAAAAATTCTCAATTGTTTCTACTGTCATACAATCATCATCACTATGATGTCAAAACATTTACTTTTATTAGTAAATCAATCTCTCATACCATAGACATACAATAACCAACAAGGAAGGGGTCAAGGAACTCTTCTCTCATCCAACTCCTTCTACACAACCATGGAATTTTAGTTTGACTGATTTATTTTCCAAGGCCTTGCTGCCTTACCTATCACAGCTTAACCAAGCCCCTTCATTTAAATATGCATATTTATTCTTTCTCCCTTTTTCCAGCTGCACTTGCTCCCACAAATTCTCTTTTAAGACCTACAAATTTGTAAGAAATTCTGATTTTTTTAAAGTCAGAAAAGTATTCCCCCCCTTCCCTTATTTTCTTTTGCAATTTACTCCATGTTGGGATCTTCCTGCTCTTTTCCTTGAGCAACCTTGGTTAGGATCACCCTAACCTTTTGGATACATCAACATGGTTTAATAGCAATATTTTTGCTCATAATGAATCATGAACCTAKGCATTATGTACATTACCATTCATTTATCAGAATGGTCGACATTTGATGCAGGAGCATCGCTCCACCTCARCAACGCGCCAAAATTCCAAGACATCAGTGCACATTTCAGAGAGAGAGAGGCACTGGCCCTCTCATTTTTAAATTTTAAATATAATCATATACGGATTCATGTTGTAATCTTGAGTGAAAACCAAGCCATATMTCTGAATAGATAGAAGATAAGGTCGCCTTTAATGACTGACAGGTTGATGGCTCTAGGTTCAATTCATCCTAGATGGCCATTTATGAAAATTCAATGTAATAGATGAGGTTAGGTGAAGAGGACAAGCTTGTAGAGCCCTCTTTTGTAAGGAGATATTTTATCAGATTTCATTATGAGAATTAGGAGATAGAATAGTTGTGGGGGAGAACTTGAGAGAACTAAGACTCTGTTACAGTCTAGTTTTTCTTTGTAAACATTTGTATAGACACACATAGATAATAGAAAAGAAGTTTTTCTTGCATATGATGTGTTCATGTATTTGTGTTTATTGTTATTCTTTTACATGTCATTCACGTTCTGAATGTATGAACTGGTGAAGTATTGCATGAGTTTTAATTGTTTCTCATCTTTTATTTTCGAGTGCAAGGAGTGTGCTGACAGAGGTGAGTTAACCTCAGGAAATCTTAGGAGAGATACTGTTACACGTCAAAATTGCTCAGCTGGATAAGTGTCGCATGTACCTCTCAATTGTCGTAAGTGTCGCATCTTCCCTACAACTTTCGCAAGTGTCGCAAGTTGGTCACTAGTGTCGCGAATGATGTTCAKACATATTGTCATGATGATGACACTAAGGAGACACTTATAACATCTCACATGACTGATTTGAAGGAGGAGAACTAGTTTACTGAAGTCAAATAACTCTTGACACCTGAAAGGAACCCTGAAACAAAGGTTTTTAGGGGGAGCRCTCCCCCAATTCAGCTTTGGAAGCGCTGGCGCTCCCCTACAAGGCTTCAGGGAGCATTATAATGCTCCCCAGCCCCCTMTGAAGGAGCACTGCTCATCCTGAGAGCGCTGGCGCTCCCCCAAGGCTTACYAGGGAGCGCTACAGTGCTCTGATGCCCCTTCTAAGGGAGCACTGCCTAATCTGATGCAGTAGTTGGCCCATTGAGGAGAATAAGGGGAGGATCTTTCGAKATTAGGAGGCAGTTGTGCTYGAATTATTGGTTTCATCAAGAGATCCCTGATCTAAGGAGAATGTTCCCAACTTGTTCTAAAGATAACTCAAGAGGTTAAGCTCCTCTTAACCTATATAAACAGGCTCTATGATGGTGGAAAGGGGGGAAGAATTGAAGTTATGAAACTTATGATCTTGGAGGAAACTTACAGCCAGCCAAAGGAGAGTGATCAGTGAAGCTATTTTTATCCAGGTTTTGGAGCTTTCAGGCAAGGGTTAGACGAAGGGGACTTGACGAAGCTGTCGCATTCACATATACGATTGTAAGTACTGCTATCGTTATTCTCTTCAATATGACATGCTTGGCCTGTTTCTTTCTAGTTTGTGTCTAATGTCACATGAACTTATCATTAGCTGATAGATCTGTTTTCAAGCTAATATCAATAGAGTAGGAAGCGGTCGTATCTTGTTTTGTCCATAGGATCCAGCGAGGAGCAAAGGATTGGAGCGCAACTCAGAGTGTGCAGGGACAAACATCGATAAAAAGGTACTTATGTCATCCTTCCTTCTCATGTGTTAGTTTAGATGTATTTGAAAGGAAGTGAGTGTCCATGTTAAGCATTTTTCTGTCTAGAGTTAAGGTCAAGCTCTAGAGGTGATCTACCTGTCCGCAGGGAGATTTTCCTACAACAGAAACTGGCGACTCCACTGGGGAGATAGCCTCAAATCGAAACCTCTTGTTTGGATTTTTCTCCTCATTGACCTTGTTCTACCCCTTGATTGTTTCATACCTGGTTCACTCCTCTTTGATTAGTTTCATGAGCTGATTGGCTCCTTACTTTATCACACTCAGCATACTTGTCAAGTTTGAATCCCAATTTTTGGATTTTTTTGTCATTTCTGGGGCTTTTAGACCCTGGCGCCCCTGTCCTAGTGTTAAAAGAGCACCAGCGCTCCCCAATACCTTTACACAGAGTGCTGTAACACTCCTTGCCCTTGGCAACAGAGCGCTAGCCTCTTTTTGGCCCAAAAACCCTCCAGAACTGCCTTTTTTCAGGGTTTGCCTCTGTGTCTCTTTTGCTGAGTGATCTAGTGAGTCAATTTTTCTTCCCTATCAGCCTTGACATCTGTTCTTTTTGAAGAATAAACACCTTGTTAATTGGATCTTGTAGCCTTGTTCACTATTTTCATTGAGTTTTTTCCTGTTGAGTGAAGTTTGAAGCCCATGCATTGTTTTCTTTCCTCATCAACTAAGTAAAAACCCTAGTGAAGGTCATCAAAGGCCCATAGACCTCTTTATCTTGATTTCAGTCAAGGTCGTTGTTCATCAACTTTTTCTTTTGGGTGTGAAGTTTGTTTTTCTCTTTGATTGTTCCTCTTTCTTTCGCTTTTTCGTTTTGATTGCTAGGAAAGGGTGTATTGTTTGTGTGAATTTTTGCTTGTGCTAGTTTAGTTTTCGTTCATACCAAGAAGATAATTAGCAAAGACAAGCATTGTGTTGAATTGATCATCATTCATATGCAAACAATAAAAGACATATTTATGATTGATTATGCATATTAGAAGGCATTTAAAAGTTTTAGCATTGCATCAGGATTTGATTGAGAATTGTTTGAGGACACTCCGTATTCGTGCTTGTTAAGTGAAAAGAACTTTGTCTCTCCCTTAGATAGATATTCATCGAAAGGAAATGACTGCTTATCATATTTGATGCATTCTTTGGGTCTGAGTCATAATTCCATTTGTTTCACTTCCATGCACCCCTTTGCATAAAGAACAGCCATAAAAATCAACACTAATTAAAAGTTACTTAGAGATTTTTCTTTTCTAGGATCCTCCACCAACAGTAGACTAGGCTTAGTACTTTGGATTAGGGCTGTGAGCATAACCCTCCAAAGTTTCTAAAACAAACAATAGCATCCTGAGTTAGGGAGAGTAAATCCAGTTATCGTATAAGTCTGCCTGGGATCCCCCTCTCACACAGGGGTTACGCACAAGGTCGCATTCAGGTAAGCTACGGGGACTAACCCTCCGTGGTTTAACTGATTGTGGTGGTCGGATCGTATTATGGGGGTCACTTTGAGGTAAATCCACAATTACTACGTGGAAGCCTTTTAGTTGATTTTGGGCTTGATACCCTGCCCGTATGTTTGGATCGGATTGTCGACTGTTCCCGCCCAGGGGCTGATTGTGAATTGATAAACTTAGTGGCCATAATCTTTAGGGTCTTACACAAGGTGAGGATGACGGGAAGTCTCACTGTACCTGGAACAGACATTGGTCAAACTCACTCGGGCTCCTTGGAGGGTAAATCCACAATTACTGCGTGGAAGCTTGCACCAAGGCGTAAGTCTGTTAAGAAGGTCGCCATTGTAACTGTTCCACCCTATCCCTGCCCCTTCTAGACTTGATCACGCGACGTCAGATTTCATCACCAACTAGTACGGTCATCAAAAGAAGGTCCTG
>JASDQU010411709.1:0-10457 GCA_032191745.1 Picea mariana | reverse complement strand
AGACAACCTTTAAGACAAATGAAGGTTTGTATGAGTGGATTGTTATGCCATTTGGCTTAACCAATGCCCCGAGTAGTTTTATGAGGTTGATGAATGAATTACTAAAAGATTTCATTGGAAAGTTCGTGGTGGTGTATCTAGATGATATACTGATATTTAGCAAGACTAAAGAGGAGCATTTAAGGCACCTAACCCTGGTGATGAGGAGACTACAGTAGGAGAAGTTGTTGATAAACCTGAAGAAGTCATCTTTTATGAATACATAACTCATTTATTTGGGTTTTGTGATCTCTTCAAATGAACTGAAGATGGATCCAGAGAAGGTGAAATAAATCAAATAATGGCCATTGCCAATGAGCATGTTTGAGGTAAGAAGCTTCCATGGATTAGCAAGTTTCTATAGGAAGTTCATCAGAAATTTCAGAGGAATTTGTGCACCAATGATGGATACAGTGAAGAAGAGGCACAACTCTTTTAAATGGACAGAGGAGGCCGAGAATAGCTTCAATACACTAAAGGATAAAGTAACAGAGTGACCAATTCTGGTCTTGCCAAATTTTGAGAAGACGTTTCAGGTAAGGTGTGATACAAGTGGCATTGAGATTGGAGGAGTTTTGAGCCAGGACAATAGACCTGTTGCTTACTTCAGTGAGAAGATGAATGAGACTAAGAGAAAATACTCCACATATGACAAGGATTTTTATGCCATAATCCAAGCCCTGAAGAAATGGATACATTACCTTGTCCCACAAGAATTTGTCTTGTATAGCGATAACCAAGCTTTACAATTCATAACCAGACAGAAAAAATTGAATCAGAGGCATGCAAAATGGATTGAGTATATGTTGAATTTTACTTTTGTCATAAAACATATTGTTGGGAATGCTATCAAAGTTGTTGATGCATTGAGTAGGAGATGTTAGACTTTGTAGAAATTTCAGGTAAAGACCTTAGGGTTTGAACACCTTGAGGAAATGTATAGTGGTGATCTAGATTTCAAGGAAGCTAGTGGACGGAGTATATGATTCAAGATGGATTGTTGTTCAAGGGCAATCAATTATGCATACCAAAATTATCAATGAGGGATGACCTTTTGAAGGAAAAACATAGTGGAGGATTGGCTGGACATTTCGGCCACGATAAGACATTTGTGCAGTTGAGAAGTTCATACTATTGGCCAGGTATGAGAACATATGTAATAAAATTCGTGAACAGATGTAGAATATACCAACATGCAAAAGGTAAAAGACAGAACACTGGATTGTATCAACCATTTCCCATACCAGAGAGGC
This sequence comes from Picea mariana, assembly GCA_032191745.1. Classification (NCBI taxonomy): domain Eukaryota; kingdom Viridiplantae; phylum Streptophyta; class Pinopsida; order Pinales; family Pinaceae; genus Picea; species Picea mariana. Next base: position 9,165 of record JASDQU010411709.1, on the reverse strand, counting down.
GTTGGGATGCAATAATCATGGATTTTGTGTTGGGACTGCCAAGAACAAAAAGAGGATGTGATTCCATATTTTTGGTGGTGGATAGATTTTCAAAGATGGCACACTTTATTCCATGTAAGAAGACCAATGATGCAACACATGTTGCAAACTTGTTTTTCAAGGAAATTGTGAGACTTCAAGGCCTACCCATAAGCATTGTCTCAGAGCTTATCACCCTCAGACATATGGGTAGACTGAGGTGGTAAACAAAAGTTTGGGAAAATTATATAGGATTCTAGTCACTGAGCACCATAATCAATGGGATCAGATTCTGCCACAAGAAGAATTTACATACAACGACTCACCAAACAAGAGAACTGGGAAGAGCTCATTCCAAATATTGTATGGAATGCAACCCAGGGGAGTATTTGAGTTGAGAGACTTGGAACAGAGTGAGATCAGAAGCACTGGAGCAGAATATTTTGCTGCAGAAATGTAGAAGCTCCATAGCCAGATTAGGGGGCAATTGCAGAATTCTAGCCAAGAGTACAAACACAGAGCTGATCAAAATCATTGAGAAATCCAATTTGAAATAGGATATCAGGTTCTAGCACATTTCAGGAAGGACAGGTTTCCTAGGGGGACATATAACAAGATAACGCGATGAAGAATATAAGACCATGTAAGATCTTGAGGAAGTTTGATGCAAAAACCTATGAGATTGAGCTTCCAGATGATGTGGACATATCGCCCATATTCAACGTCTCAGACCTATATCCTTACAGGAAGGATGACACAAAGGGATCAACAAATCAAGGGAAGATTCAGTGGGAGAAACAAATTCTTATAGTAGAAAAACCACAGATGGAAATGATCGTTGATCAGAGGATTGGTAAGAAGACCAAGAGGAAGACCTATTTTAAATATCTAGTCAAGTGGAAGGGACACCCAATAGAATATGCCAGTTGGAAAAGTGAAGCTGATATCTAGAAGCATGGAAAGTCGGTACAGGATCTCATGGACAGGAGTCCATGAATTTTTGTCCAGGGGGAGTATGATGCAGGAGCATCATCAGTAAGTACATGTGGCAAGACAACTCAGTGCCTGAGAGCCAATCCAGAGTCTCGAACGCTTGATGCAGACCCCCCTTCTCTCCTAAGGACTGCATGACCTCCTGGTCTATGATCGATCAAGAAATTGAGTCTGATTGACTCTTTGGCCCTCAAGAACCTCAAATCCACTTAACAAGCCCTATTTCCCTTAAATCCTGGGTTATATGGAACCCGTGGCTTTCTCCTTAATGCCTTTAAAATTTAGCGTATTAAGATGCCATCTCTCTTGGTTAAGCCCCTCCCTTTATGTGTCCAAGGCTGTGACCAATCGCCTAATCAAAAGGTGCATCACAACTTCGCGTATCGGGTCTTTACATGTGAGTCACTCCGACTCTCTTGATTCTTGAAATCTCGATAAGAGCCTAGCACATGCTATCCCCTCTATTACCCTTCATCGATGTGACCCTTCGCTATGACCATGGGCCAATATTTCGATAATTTCACAATTTCTCATTTCGTGAGTTCACACTTTGCAAATCATCTCCCTTGACAATGAACGGTCCAAATATCTCCTTGATCCGATGACTCAGATCAAATCACGATTTTGCATTTCGTGAGATCTTGTAACTCTACCCTTAACTTATTTAAGTCACGAGTCAGGGAAATGATGATCTCTCACCACATGTCCTTGACAATGGACAATCTCGATGATTTCAAAATGATCAATGACTATGCTATTTTCATGAGTTCGCACTTCATGAATCCTCACAACTCTTCTCTTTGACCTTTCCACTCTGCGAGTCAACGAAATGCTGATTTATTTCCATGTTACCTCCTTGACAACGGACCACTCCGATGATTTTGAAGTTTCTTAAGTCCGATTCTCCTATACACTTTCAAAGCTTTAAGGTTAGTGCACTTTACCTTGATCGAACGACTACGATCCTTTTTCACGTAGATCGAATGGCTAAGATCCTTTTATGGCTCTCAGATCGAACGAATGAGATCTTTTCTTTGGAGTTCATATCGAACGGTTGAGATCTTTCCTCCTCTGCACTTTCTCCTCGTTGTATGGACAATGATCAGATGGTCCAGATATTCCCTCTGAGATAAATCTTTCTTCAGACTTAGAAGATTTTTGAAAGGATTTAAAGGCTTCGACCTTTAACCTTCCTACGAGTCCATTTCTTGGATCTCATTCGCACTTCTTAGAAAGCGCTACTCCTCCTAAGCTTGATCTCTCCAAACATTTCAAACTCCCATGCACTTCTTTCTTTTCTGAGAAATTCGTCAAAATCAGATCCAAAGATTCTTGAAAATAATTCTTTCTCGCCCTCTTGGTGTTCCTTTGCTCTCTTCCTTGGAATTCTTTACGAAGTCACTTTGAATCTTCATTGAATTCTAGACCTGTACACTCTTTGCAACAGATCTTTACATAGATTTGAGTTCTTGTGACGACTGTGAACTTCTTGCATCAGTCACTTTGCACTCCTTGCAAAGGGAATCTTACGTTATTTCTCCTGAGATTTACGATTTGAAATAGACCCTGTCAACGCACTCCTTGTGGACTGTGTGCACACCTTGCATCGGCTCACGAAGAAAGCGATTTTAAATTTTATGCAAGCATTTCAAATATACATACACTATTAGCAAGATTCATTCATTCTTGAAAATATTAACGACAACAATAGGGAAATTGTAAACAATATTCACACCATACATTGGATCAATTTTCCTTTGTTATATTCATTCAAAATCAAGAAAATGGTTACAGCTAAAATCAAAGCAACAACTACTGTTCATAATTTCCTACTTGCTCATAATTCTCGTAACCTTTCTTTTGGGTGTACAATATCTCTCGTTATACAAAAGAAAAAAAGTAATTGCTATCTAATTGTGGTTACATTGAGACTATGGTTAAGCTCCCAATTCACGCGTGCTCATTTTGTCTCCACACGTGTGATCTTTCCTCTTTTGTTTTCTATCGCTTCAAAATATTTGCAGTACTGGCTAGAATTCGAGACTCCCGATTGGCTCTTAGGCACTGAGTTTTCCTACCACGTGTACTTGCTGATGATGCTACTGCATCACTATGGTATTCCACCAGATGATTGTGTTGAGTGAGAACTATGACTACAACATAGTCAGATGCATCAGTCTCAATATAAAATGATTATTGTAGATTGGGTAAGGAGAGTACTGGAGATGAGAACAAGTGATGCTCCAGATCATTGAATTCTCATTGTTGTTCCTTCCCCCACATGAAATTTTCCCTACCACCACCCTTGGTCACTTGGTTGAAGACCCATGCAATATGGGAGAATCCCAACATGAACCGTCGGTAGAAGTTGGCCAGTCCCAAGAAGCTCCAAAGCTTGGTTAGTGTGGTTGAGGCTGGACAATCACAAATGACTTGGATCTTAGCTGGATCAACATGTACCCCATTCTCATCAACAATGTAGCCCAAGTATTGGACCTTGTTCATGCCAAAGGAGAATTTTTCGAAGTTGGCATATAACTTGTGCTGCCGTAGAGTGATCAAAACCTGTTGAATATGCCACATGAACTCCTCCTAAGTTNAAACAATGTAGCCCAAGTATTGGACCTTGTTCATGCCAAAGGAGAATTTTTCGAAGTTGGCATATAACTTGTGCTGCCGTAGAGTGATCAAAACCTGTTGAATATGCCACATGAACTCCTCCTAAGTTTTGTTGAAGATGAGTATGTCATCCAAATATACCACCACAAAATATTTGGTAAAGGGTCTCAATACATCATCCATCAATATCATGAAAGTGGTTGGTTTATTTGTTAAGCCAAAGTGAATGACCATCCATTCAAAGAGACCCTATTTAGATTTGAAAGATGTCTTCCATACATCAGTTGGTTCGATGGGAACTTGGTGGTAGCTAGACTTTAGATCAATCTTGCTTTGACTATGAGGGTTTTCCAGATCCAAACTCTCGCCTCTTGTACTTAAATTTATGCTCAATCTTGACAACATATCTATAAGCCATACCCAATGAGGCGATGTACAAAAAATCCATTTCTATTTGAATGTATCTATGCAAAAATTTGTGGTATTTGAGCACCAGATGTCGCTCAGAGTATTTGATACCCAATTTGGTGCACAGGGTATGGAAAATATTGGTGAAATATGGTACTATCTGGTCCCTTTCTTGACGTAGGGTTGTCCATCAGGTGTACTAGTCCTCATAGCTTCCAACATGGTAGTATTGTTATTTAATGGAATCCTAGAAGGAATCCCATGTAGGGGAAACCACAAATATTGCAGATTCCTCTATGGCCCTTTGCTCAGAGTAAGTGTCCCACCAGTCCTTAACATGGGGGATGACCTTGAGGAGTGAAAAAGTAATCTTTCCCCTATTGAAAAAATTGTGGACCGAAAAATATCCTTCTAGCAGATTCAACCATTTATCTACAATGTCCACATCTATTAGTCCTTCAAATAAGGGAATATCAAAATTTACTTGCACCTTGAAGGGGGTTGCATGGCCGCTTGATGAAGATGCTTCTCCTGTGGGCAATCGTCGAAGGATCTGTGCAAACTTTTACATCATTTCGTTCCTTTGTCGCACGAGGGCTTCCTCGAGCAACATTTGAAAAGGTTCTCCTGCTCCATCATCTTTCTTTTCGTCCCCCATGGGTTGTGGTCAGGCTTGACACGACCGATCTTGGAATGACTGGATTGGTTTGAGTTCCAACTTGTTGTACCTAGATATTGTCGGGGACATGCACAAAGAAAAATAAATGAGGAGCAGACCTCTTTGATACCACTAATCCGGATTTAGGAGCAGAACGAATTGATTAACAACATGAATAAAATAAACATAGAGATATGAAGAAAAACATAGATATCCAGTGAACAATATCTTCTATTGAATAAATGAAATAGGATGGAAATGTAAAACTACAGAACTGAAACACTTGCTTGAATGGTGGCAACTATCTCTGAGAAGAGATGTGGTTGCTATGCACATCTGTTTGAGCATAAATGATTACAATGAGGCTCCAAAGGTATTTTTGATATTACTCATGAATCCCAAAACCCTAGACATCCAAAAATCTAACCCTAGGAGATGAAACACCAAAATTTATGTGGGCCCTATGGGTAAGTTGGTACCTCAACTTCCTAGGGTCGTAACTTTTGCATACGACCTCCGTTTTAGGCGTGTGATAGCCCGTTGGAAATTTCTTTAAAGAACTACACATTACGCCATCAAACTCTGACTCCGTCTATAATTTGACTGTGGCGAGCCAAAAAAACACTGTTAAGGGCCCCAAAACAACCCTGTAAGTACAGCAAGATGTGGTGACATGAAAACATACAAAATAATCCAGTTGGATTAGATGGGAGGCCACCGGTATCCACCTAGAAGATGTGTAGGAATTCAGACAACCCCGAAAGTGTAGAACCCATAATTACAAAGAAGTACGGAAGAACATGATGAACTAAAAACTGACAAGAGGATCCAGTTGGAATAGGTGGGTGGCCACCAATATCCACCTGGATCATCAACACAACTAGCCACTTCAAATATAAATAGGACCCAACAAAGATATTCATATTTTCATGGGTACTTCTAGAGATCGATTGTTTACTGAATATTAATGGTACAATTGTAAAATAGCTTTCTACTAAAAGAACAATATAGTATATCACTAATTTTACAATTAAAAGAAGTAAGCTTTCTAAAAGCGAGCATTAATCCTACAGACACAAGAAAAACCTAGCTTAGGCAATATTTTCAAGATTCTAGCCTATAGACCTAAGACATTTTCTTAACTTGTAAAAAAAGGAAAATTTAAAACATCCCTTACATGAAGGGAACTCTCTACCCGGGGTAGGTAATTGTGAGGTTGTCTCACCAGTTTTAGCCATTTTCAAACATCATTAAGGTTGTGCTTCTAAACATTTCACAAAAGTAGTCAGAGTCATCCCATCTCTTTAGTAGTCCAACAATTCAACAATGGAAATGGCACTTATGAAGGTTTTCTTAGAGCAATAAGATCACATTTTTCACAACAAATAAGTGATTACTAATTTACAAGATTTTTTAGAGCATGAAAAACTCAAACAAAACAAACACATATTTCATAGTATTCCTGTAATTCAATGGTGAAAAGGTCACTCAACTCAGAGCAAAGAGGGAACATTTTTCATAGAAAATAAGTGATTACTCATTTCTGATGTGTGGGTGGAAATATATTAAAACAAGGTTTTTAAGTGTATCATTTTCAAAATGCACAATAGTTAAAATTGGGAGGAATTTTGACACAACCCTCTCAAATTCTTCGAGAGACCAATGCATCAACATCAAATCCAACTTTTAAAGGTAGAAATATTATTTAATCCCACCATTGATGAAATATGTAACCATGGTTGTGAAAACTAAAAAGAATATAGGTGGCAGACACTTTTCTAGGTGTAATTTTTACAATGAAATTGAAGGTAGTTATTCAGGAGTTAGAGCACATTTAACACATAATCAAGGGATTGGAATTAGTGCTTGCAAGAAAATTCCTAGGAGAAACGCCATGAATGTTAATGCCTCATCATGAGACTGCTTATTTTACAACAATATAGTAATGTATACTATTGATATAGGGGTGTTGAACAAAGTTCGACTGCGACAACTATGCCAACAAGTACTGGTAAAAGAAAGTTCGAAAATATCATTTTCTATGATGGATATATATATAGAACATCCCAAACAAGGAAATGCCAAATTCTAATTTGACAATGAAAAAAAAAATCACCTATGCATTAAGATTCAAGTTATAAGCAGTGTTTATAGAATATTTAGTAGGTTGGGGATGCAACCTGTATGTCCCTTGTATCCCAGGGACTAGGGAATGGGTAAAGGGTGTGATTTTTTATCCTCTATCCAAAAGGTGTATTCCCTATCGAAGTAAACTTATAATTTTGTTATAATCAAGGGGTCTCATGTATTCCATACTCTTCTATCCTCTATGTTGTTCTGAAATTGGAGGTAGGGAAAATATTGAGAATGTGCTAATTATCCTAGTGTGTATAAGGGGAGGTGAACAATTTAGACCATGTATGTTATAATTTAGATGATTCACTTAATTGTTTCATGGAAAATCACATCAAATTCTTACTAGAAACAATACTTAAGAAAATTTCTCTAATTACAAAAAAATAATTAGATGAATATTTATTATGGGTTTCTTGCATAGGGTGAATATTTTCACTCATTTTTTAGTTGGTAAATTATCCTTTGTTAATGTAGTGGTATTACCTTTGACTTCAATGGCATGGGTGAGGGGTGGGTATTCATTTCATCAAATTCGCTAAGGACTTAGACTTGGACTTTCTTATTTCCTTAGGAAAAACGGCCTAAACTAGCTCAACTACACATGATATATTACAAGATAGAATAATAATTTCATTCCCATGAGGACCACAATTAATAGCAACTATGATTTTTATCACTTCATTAATGTACCTATAAAAATCGTCAATGGCATGATAAAAAACACATCATTTCTTATAACAATGTTTTAACAATTAGTTTGAGTTGACTCAAACTTAGTCAACTCAGTCGAGTTAATCATTGAGCATATTGACTCAACCAATAGATTGGTTTGGAGGGCTAGTTTGGTATTGAACTAGCTCATGACTCGGCAGGTTCAGACCAAACCGACCCTCTAAATCGATTTATTGGCCGAGTCAATACACTTAGTGATCAACTCGACAGAGTTGACTAAGTCCAAGTCAACTAAGACTAACTTAGCTAGTTAGGTACATAACCAACCCTACTTAGCCGAGTTACCAAAGAGGAATTTGAATGAAAATAAAATTTTACAAAGAAAAAGAATAAAAAAAACAAAAATGTACTTGAAATGGAGGTCTAGGTACTTGTCTATTATAGTTAACCTTATACAATTGATCAAGGGGATCAAATTTTGCTCAAAATTCAAAGTGCTCAGAATCACTTCAAATCGAACGGGTGCATAGGCCTCATCGTCACGAACCCAACACAACTTGTTTGGGTTCAAATGGACGTCGGATGAGAGAGATATCGCGTTCTGTTCAAATCGTCAAACATGTAAAAAAAATGTGTGCTGACTGTAAAGTCCATACAGTCTGTACGGATGCTGACGTGGCAGAGACGTATGACACATGGCAAGGTTGTACGACAACACGTGGGAGGTGTTGGTTGGCAGTCGTGTGGATGAATTGGTGTCCGACACGTGGCATGTTTGTGGTGAATGGAATGGTAACACGTGGCCCAATCAATGGCCGCCACGTGTCACCTAGACAGTGGTTTAAAACTTATGTAGTCTATAGGACTCGACCCCGCGACCTCCAGGCAAGGGGAAGAGCTTTGGGAAGGGCTGCCCAACTGGCACGCCCACCTATGGTTCTTAATATATAAATGTTAAAACATTTATTTGAATTGCAATAGTTTTGAAATGGGGGCACGGTCTGGGCCGGGGCTAAGCCCTGGCCCTCGGTCATATATATATGCCATGTAACCATCGACGTGCACATTTCAACCATTACCACATGTTTTAAAACCTTGGCCCCTTCTTCTATTTGCGTGCAGTCACATGGTGACCCATATGTCCACGGTTTTGGTGGTTAGGGGATGGGCGCGCCCTAACCGTCCTACAGTTTGTACCATTTTGCGGTTATGCCTGGTGCTAGGTTTAACACAAATATGCGCATCAGGGCTAGGTTGAAGAGACAAAGGTGCATTTTGGCGATCCAGAGACAACAAGTTTGAAGGGGAACTTCCAGGAAGCCTATATTCTTCAATTTTTGGCCAAACGAGGTGTCGAAAAAGCCCATCTAGGGGTTTTTGGATGTTATGAAGCCATTGGAGACATCTGTTTGGCATTTTGAGCATTTTGAAGAACATATTTTATCACTTTGAGAAAATAATACAAAAGATCTATTGCAAGCTAGACTAGGAGATGTAGCCCAAGAGAGGGGTGAACTCCTTTATCATTTGCTGTGTTATGTGTTTTCTGTTCATTGTTATTTGTTGCTAATTATATGCATCTTGAATATGTAATTTCTATAAAAGTTGTGTTTGAAAAATTGATCCATTTGCATAAGAACACTTGAATTAAAACTTGCAAA
>JASDQU010411708.1:0-10299 GCA_032191745.1 Picea mariana | reverse complement strand
AAAATGTAAATACAAAAATATATAATAAAACAAAACTAAAATAAAAAACAAATATTAAACAAAACATTAATTAAATTTTTTTAAAATAAAAACAAACTTTAAAACTATCCTAAGTCCTCTACCTCACATCACATCACAAAACAAATCAACGTCCAATCATCATAACAGACCCCCCTGCTTTTCGAGCTTTAACGAGGGGGGGTCCGATATAAATGGTATTGGTAGGACACTTGTCACCCCCTAGTGATTTCAGACCCTCCCCCACTTCCCAATACCACTTACCAATTTAGGGGGGTCTGAAATATCACATTTCCCCAAAAAACCACTTTCCCCCAATTTTTCAAAACCACCCATTTTTTGTCTGTTTGACACCTTGTCTTTCGAAGCGGATTCTGGGCAAATGGAGACAGATTTTCAAAAACCGAGAGAGGTGTTTGTTCCGAACGACCTAAAGAACAAAAACCACTTCCATATTTTTCACAGGTGCCACTAGTTGGGAGAACAGAAGATGTCTTTTATCCTCAATTTTTGGATTTTTGGTTTTTCCTGTTGCAGTCCTGATTTTGCGAGAGATGTTTCAGCGAGATGGAGATGAAAGTGGAGAAACTGAAGGAGGTTGTTTTCCAAAACATTATCATATACAACAACCTCCTATATTTTTTGCACAGGTGTTACCGATTGGGAGAAACCAATGTCTGAGCGTACCCCTATTTTCAATAGATTCGGCCAAATTTGGAGTTCTGGATCTTTGGGATTTACTTGCTATTTTCGGCCAGGAGGGTCGAATTCAATATCCCGAGCCTAAGGATTGTAATGTTTATTTATATACATTTTTTTAATAGAGTAGGGGTTGTTTAACGTGACTGACAAAGGAGCATTCATTGCTGTAATTATCTCATAGAGCCATATTTTATCAAAACAAGATTACAGTTACAAGATTCTTGTGTCATTATGCTGGTGAAGTTTTCCTCTATGTAATTATGTTTTCCCTGTTTTTCATATGTATTTATTTCTCTATTTTTTTAAACAGATTCAGGCTCAGGATTTGTTTAAATACACCATGTTCCCAGTTTAAAGCAATATCAATGTTTTATGCCTGAAGGTCATTCCCAGAATTCTTAACTGCTCTGTTATGATCTGATTCCATCCCTTTTTCTTCTTGAAATTTTACCAAAATTTAAAGGATCCAACACGGTGCCTACCTTGCCCTATAAGATCCCCTATAGACCCTGCGTTGATTGGATTAAATCTCTTTGACCCCATTTTCCAATGGCATTTTTCTCCTGCTCCAACCAAAGCATTTAAAAACCAAATACCAATCTATCATAACTAGCCTGATATCTATTCAAACAAATCTATATACAAATGAGAGATGACTCTCTAAGTCTTGGAGGGATATATCCAAGACTCGAAGTGGTTTTGATGTTGCCTCTATGACTACCTCAACAGGCTTGGGAAAATTATAGAGTGCTAACAGAATGGTGACCATACTGGGGACTTTCCCCAGTAGTACACTTCAAATTTCCAGATCTGATCACTGATGGTGGATAGTGACCAGACACAAGAAGGATAAGATCATTTACCTGGTGACTCCAATCTACAGATTAGTTCCAATTCGAAGCCTCCACTTGAGGAAGAACCTGAAGCATGACCAAGAAACCTAGAAAGAGTAGGTATTCAAGTCCTAATTGTATTCAAGATGTTATAGGATTTTTCTGTAATTATCTTCTCTCTTATTCTGATCCTATTCAAGAGTACAATGTTGAAGTTTACATTGATCATTTGAAAATTTATGAGCTTCCATAGACTAAGCCAAAAATTGTGGATCATGTACATACACATACACATGTGCACATCCCAAATGCACCTGTAGAAATACTAGTGAGACATAAGACTCATGCTTTATCTCCTACTCTTGCTAAACCTATGGATGGTTGTAAGCCTCTTGATTCACCTCCTATACCTGCCAAAATACCAGACATATATAAGCCCCTATATTTGCCTCATATCCTCCATGACCTCCCTACAAATTACACCAATAACCTGCCCAGGTTTAATGGAGAGAATGCCAATATTACTACTGAAAAACACATCAAGAGGTTTGAATATTTCCTTGACCCTTATGAGGTTGAAGATGACGATGTCTATATCAAGATGATTTCCTTGTCTTTGTAAGGTAAAGTTAAAAATTATTTTAAAAACCTTCCGGCTACAAGAATTAGAAATTTTCATCAGTTTGTAAAGATTTTCTTAGATCAATGGGTGATCATGAGAAATGTTTTTCTCTTCCTAGAAGAATATGACCATTTGAAAAGGTAGCTAGGGGAGATAGTACCTCAGTTTTCAGCAAGATTCAATAAGGTATATCATGCAATGCCTTCTGATATAAGACCACCCCTAGGATCAGCTCACTTGCATTACCCAGATGCCTTCAATCCCGAGATGACATTCCAATTAAGAGAAAGGAACACTGCAATCCTTGAAGAAATGAAAAATATTGTGATTGGTGTGGAAGCTAACATGTTGGATAGAAGGGAAAAGTTAGAGGCAGAAGAAAAAGATAGAACAGAAAATGAATGGATGAAATATTCAAAAATGAAACTAAATGTCCTGGAAAATACTGTAAAAGTGATGATGTAGATTATTAGCAGTAAAGATCAACTTGTTGTTCAAAGACCTTATGTTCCATTAGTGCCAGAGTGGACAAGGATCAATGTTTTCAAACACTTTGCAGCCCAGCCTCAGTATTCTAAACCACCAACGGATTATTTCATGTATTCAATTCATAACGTAGTCAAAGATGAAGTTCCAAATCATCTTGTTGAAGAGCCATCAGCTGATATGATGTCCATGTTTGATGATTTTTCCTATCGAGATAATTTACTCAAGTGTGATTAGTATGATGATGATCATGAGGCTGAAATAGATGTTGACTGTTCAAAGCATCCAACAACGTGTCGTTGGTAGGAAGAAGATCATTTATAGCTTAGATATGACAATCAACCTTTGCACAACAATCATGACAACAATGATCAAAATGCAAAAAAAATTCAGGAAAGTGAAAATTGCATGCCCTTATGTTTTGCCTCGCTCTTGAGAAAACATTACAAGCAGATTGCACATAGAAAGGAAAAGGAATGTTCTAATACATCAATTGAGGAAAATAGGGGAGATATAGAAGTTGATCTAGAGGTGCAGTCCTTGAGCCTTTTTTAAAGTCAAACCTCAGATTAAATCACGAAGCTCGAAACAGGTGATGAGTTGATCCATCTTAATTCATTTCCTCTATGCTTTAATTCATTTCAAATTTTGAGAGGGAATCTTGGTCATATTCTAGTTGAAAGTCACAGTGTAAGACATGAAGTACCAGTAGAGCCAATGCCACCATTATCTAAAGCATTTTATGACCCTATAGTTGATATTCTGGATAATGTGTGTTTTCAAAGTCAGTTTTCATTCACCCCCAATGATTTCAAATTTTTTTATGATATGGATATGAACTAACAGTCAGCTATAGGGGTGTGTTCAGCAGAAGCATCATTTCATAACCCATCAGAAAAGTTGCATCCATGTTAGGAAGTGCATGAGGATGCAAATAGAATGACTAAAACATCAAATCATGAAGTTGAGTTGGTTAAATTTGAATATCCAATAACAAGTAAATTTTTTCTTGATCCAGTGGCTATTTATATGGAGAAATTGTTCATCATAGAGCCACAATGCATTCCCAGTATTTTTTTTATCTGTCGTGTTTATCAAGCTCCTTGTGATGAAGATCAGGATGGAAAGCATTTCATGATGTATGTGCAAGTTCTATTTCTAATATTGAATGGAAACATTAAAAGAGCAAAGTTATCAGAGCAGTTGCTTGACTGGCTGCACTGGCATTATTGTATCATTTAGAACAATGAAATTGTCAGTAGTGTAGGGTAGGTAGTAGTTTTGAATAAGCTCATTCATTGGAGCATCTTTTCAGTATTGTATGGTTTCCAATAAAGTTTGTGTATGATAGTATCTAGTTCATTGTTCAGTCAAATCTAAGCCAGTTCAAAGATTATAGCTGCAGTGACTCCATGGCCCAATGAATAAATCATTGGCCTACATGTTCAGAGTTCAGTGGTTCTTGACACCTTTTGAAAGAGCTTCCATCCCCAGGTGGAGCCTATGTTGGGGACCTATAATCATAGGTAACTCGATTCTTCGGCTATTGATTTGGCGTTGCTCTTGTGATGAAGACATCTGGCTCGGTTAATTCCTTTTTCCCCTCCATCCATTTCGCCTAATCCTTCATCACCCTATTGCATTCTTCATCCACCTCTGTGCCCTCACTCCCTTGCCCATTTGTCTCGTTGACTACATCTCTCTTGCCACTCATCCCTGCATGAGCAAACAAACTTAGGATAATAAATGAAAAATTAAGTTAAGATTATATGGTTAGTGGCGTTTGCTAATGCTCATTAGCCTAATAAAGTTATTTCAATAGGATAATTAAAAATAAAATAATTATTAGATTAATCATTAATTAATTATTATTTAGTAATTAACTTAGCTCGATTAAGTTAGTGTTTAGGTTAATGTATTAGAATTAACATTAATAAAAACTAATAAACAAAACAAGCATTAATTAAAAACAAATTAAATGAAAAATTAAATAAAAAACAAAACATAATAAAAATACATATAAATTAAAAAACTTATACTAAAATAAACATAAATAAAAACAAAATACAATATAATAAAAACATGTATTAAAAAACAAAATGTAAATACAAAAGTCAAAATAAAGTAAAACGTAAATACAAAAATATATAATAAAACTAAACTAAACTAAAATAAAAATTAAACAAAACATTCATTAAAAAATTTTAAAATAAAAACAAACTTTAAAACTATCATATGTGTTCTACCTCACATCACATCACAAAACAAATCGACGTCCAATAATCATAACAGACCCCCCGTGCTTTTCGAGCTTTAATGAGGGGGGGGGTCCGATATAAGAGGTATTGGGGGGACACTTGTCAGCCCCTGGTGATTTTGGAAACCCTCCTCCCAATACCACTTACCACCTCAGGGGTTCTGAAATACCACCTTTCCCCAAAAACCCACTTTCCTCCAATTTTTCAAAACCGCCCGTTTTTTCTCTGTTTGACACCTCGTCTTTCGAAGAGGATTCTGGGAAAACCGAGAAATATTTTCAAAAATCAAGAGAGGTTTGTGTTCATCACGAGCTGAATAACAAAACCATCTTCCATATTTTTTACAGGTGCCACCAGTTGGGAGAATAGAAGCTTTCTTTCAGCCTCATTTTTTGGATTTTTGGTTTTTCCTGTTGCAGTCCTGATTTTGTTGGAGATGGTTTGGCGAGATGGAGACGAAATTGGAGAAACTTCATGACGTTTTTTTCCAGAACATGTTTATATACAATAAAATCCTACATGTTTTTTACAGGTGTCACCGATTGGGAGAAACCAATGTATGAGAGTACCCCTATGTTCAGCAGATTCAGCCAAATTTGCAGTTCCAAATCTTAGGGATTTAGTTGCTATTTTCGGCCAGGAGGATCATTCGATCTCCTGAGCCTAAGGATTTTAATGTTTATTTATATCCATGTTTTTAATAGAGTAGGGGTTGTTGAACGTGACCAAAAAAGGAGCATTCATTGTTGTAATTAGCTCATAGAGCCATATTTCATCAAAACAAGATTACAGTTACAAGATTCCTGTGTCATTATGCTAGTGAAGTTTTCCTCTATGTAATTATGTTTTCCCTAATTTTCATATGTACTTCTTTCTCTATAGTTTTAAATAGATTCAGGCTCATGATTTGTTTAAATACACCATGTTCCAAGTTTAAAGCAATATCAATGTTTTCATCCTGAAGGTCATTCCCAGGATTCTTAACTTCCCTGTTATGATCTGATTCCATCCATTTTTCTTCTTGACCATTTACCAAAATTTAAAGGATACAACACGGTGCCTACCTTGCCTTGTAAGCTTCCTTGTAGACCCTAATTTGATTGGATTAAATCTCTTTGACCCCATTTCCCAATGGCATTTTTCTCCTGCTCCAACCAAACCATTTAAAAACCAAATACCAATCTGTCATAACTAGCCTAATATATATTCAAACAAATCTATATCAAACAGAGATATCCCTCTCGGATTCTCTGAGGGCTAGATCCAAGACTCAAAGTGGTTTTCATGTTTCCTCTGTGACTGCCTCCATAGGCTTGGGCAAATTACAGAGTGCTAACAAGAGGAGTAGCATTTTGTACATTATCAGTAATAGATTCGGGATTGGAATGATTGACTTGTTTTGACTCATTCTCAACATGAAAAGTTCCAATCACACCATCAACAACATGAGAAGCTAGTGGAGGTGTTGGCATTGTATTTGTAGATGGGAGAGGAGCATCAGGGATCAAGTCATATAATGTGATTATTTGAGAATAAATGAGATCCAAGTATTGAGCATGACTAATTGCTTGTTCTTCAGTGATGACACCTCCAATGGAAACATCATGGGCTATAGGAACGATGAGTGATTTGGTAAACCACTCAACCAATAATTTATCAAGAAGGGGAACTTTAATTAATCGTTGTCTCGTCCTCCACTCATGAGTATGATCTGAGACGTGAGTAGAAGAGGACTATTTAAATGAACTTAAAATTTTGGTTCTTGTCTCATATCATATCGGTAATTGGTAATGTGTCAAGAAATCCATAGCTAAGGTGTTGAAATCATTGAAGAATCCTCTTGGCAATTCAATGTACCATTTGGCAGTCGAACCTGTAAGAGTGCATTGGAAAAGATGTAATCATATGGAGTCATCCATCAAGGATTTTGATAAACACCAAAGATGAAAGGTCATGACATGATTGTTTGGGTCTTCTCCTGATTGACTATCAAACTTAGAAATTTATGATGGTAATTTGGCAGGTATAATTGTCCAATAAAGAGAATGCAATATGCGATCATTCAAAATCCTAGATAAATCCGGTAAATCCAAAGTAGATAGAAATGGAAACTGTCTGTTTACTTGAGGAAACTGGTAATTTTAGGGAGGCAACCCCATAGGTATACCAGTAGGAACATAAGTAGTTTGTAAATAGTTAGAGGGTCCTTTCAAATTTGGTTGCGGATGGTTTTGAGTCAAGTAGCCAACTTTTGTTGGTTGATTTGGTATTCCACCTTGGAAAGGAGCATTAGATTGAAAATATTGACCCTGGGTAGGATTTACAGTGCCTGGATATGGTTTCCAGGTATTAGAGGGTGAAAATGAATTGAATTGAGGAGTTTTCCCCACAGGAAGTTGTTGATTGCCTTGTAAAGGAAAATTCCAAGGTTGTGTTTGTAATCCAGGTAAATAATTCCTGTAAACTGGGTTATGACACCCAACTTGGGGTTTCCCCCCAACTTGAATTTGACCTCCAAAAGAAAGTTGAAAACCATAAGTAACATAATGACTTGTGCCTCCAAGATTATTGTAGATACTTCGGCTAGGATGATTAGATCCTTGAGGCGGTGGAGGAATGCTAGGCCCTCTGGATAGAACCTGGGTAGGTGTGGGAACAAAAACGATAACAACATTATACCCAGGTGGAAAAAAAAGACTAGGTCCTCCAGATGGACCCTGGGTAGGATTAGCAATAGAATTATTAAGAGAGTTATACCCAGGTGGAAGTGATGTATTTTATCTAAGTGGAAGTGGTGTTCCAATAGGATCTTGAGTGTTTACCGTACTTCCAATAGAAACAAGTGTAACTTGTGGGACTATGGTAGAGCTAGTGATATGGAGAGGATGAATTGTATGTGTACCAACCAGCAACGAGTCTGAAACCGTAATAACATTACTTTTGGTTCTAGTAAAATGACCCAAGGGTACTGTGTAAGAGGTATAAGTAACGATTTTGTGTGATGACATAGGTTGGTTTGGAATCATACCTATTTTATCAAAAATATCATGTCCCGAGGAAGTTCTCCAAAAAGAACGGGCTGGTACTGGACTAGGATTAAAAATTCCATAAGTATGAACCAGAGTTCTAAATGATTCATTGTGAAATAGTGGATCATTCACACCAGAATCTACAAAAGGTCCCGAAGGTATTCTAGTATATGCTTAAGAAACAATGTCTATTGAAGAGTTTATTAAAAGAAAAATTGGGTCTTGTATAACATTCAATAGTAGATTTACAGGGAGTGATGATTCAACCAATGGAGTAGAACTCCTGATCTCAGAGGATACGTCATTATTGACTACTCCTTCAAGAGAAGGACCCTCTGGTGAATTAGGAAGCAAGGGGGTGTATTCTTCCGAAGGCAATCCCTACATCCTACGTGAATGATGAGGGTTGATGTTGGTCGTACCCACGAAAGAACAAAAGAGATCTATGGACAACTGGAAAAACAAACAATACTTCACTAATAAAATCTATATCTCAAGCATATAAACAAACCTTCTTGTTTCGAAATCACTAGTTGGTGATGAAATCCAACGTCACCATATCAAGACAAGAAGGGGATGGGATAAAGCAGGTGGAAACGTTACGTTGACGACCTTCTTAACAGACTTATGACTTGGTTCAAGATCCCACACATTATCATGGGTATACCCTAACATTATCATGGGTATACACATTATCTAGGTACCATGAAGACTTTCCCCTCCACAGTCACCTCATGTGAATACCCTAAAAAGATAGGATACGAAGGTTACCAATTACGACAATGATGCCTGAGAAAGTAGTCAAAAATTTGATATACATGCAAGGGTAGGGTATCTAATCCTGAAATCCCCTCGAGAAGGTCCACACATGATTTTCTTCTCAAGTGACCCCCAATAATATGAGCATTGACTACACTAAGGCCAACAAAGAAGGGTGAGTATCTCTATCGATCCTAATGTGACCTCGTTATTGACCCTTATGTTAGAAGGGATTCCCAGGACAAAATGTAGCAAGTGGATTTAACTCTCCCTATCATAAGATACTATTATTTGTTTTGATGCTTTGGAGAGTATTCCTCACAACCTATTCCAAAGCACTATCCCTAGCTAATGTTGGTGTATAAGAGTTCTAGAAAATAAAAGTTACTAGATAGATTTTTAAAATTATGCTGAATTTTAATGGTTGTTGTTTAACTCAAAAAGGAAACTAAGATGAGAGTGATGTAGTGTTTGACCTTGACTCAGCAATATGCAAAGAGAGATGAGATGCAATTTTTTTTGTTCCGTAAACTCTAATTACATAAGGGAGAAGGTTTTATTTTTCTAGAATACAAGAAGTTGAAAAACACAATTCCTTTAATCTTTAAACGACCTTAATGCCAAACAATAAAAGCTATCAAATTTTCCAATTTTATTTTTTTAAACAGAAACTTGAATGCAAAAAATTCTTGTAAACACTATAAATAAAAAAACAAACTTCAATTATTTTTCTTTTCAAATAAAAATAGAGATCTAAATCAAAAAGAAAAATTTGTCCAAGAAGATGAAAGAACTCATAATGCAATTCCCCATACTTAACTCATAATGCAACCAAAAAATGAAAAAGTAAGAAAACTTATTTGTCTAATGAAATAAAAAATATTTTTCGAATCAACAACAATCCAAAACTCAAAAAAGATCAATAACAACTTATCTGACAAGCAATCAAGGATGAAGCCTAGAGATTATACCCTTGCAGCAAGAAGTGAAAGATAAAACTATGAAGCTTATGAAAAGGACTCTCAACACTTGAGAAACGATCAAATTCGGCGTAAAAAATGCAGACCAAGATGTGAATAATCACCTAACAGGACCAAAAATTCATCCCAAGAAAAGATCAACAATCTGGGCAAAGAGAAAAAATTGACTGTCACTCAAAAAATTTCTTCAGGAATCGTCATAGCATGCAGAAGGACATAGTGTAACGATCAAGGATCGTCACAGGCAGTGAGAAATACACGGTGCAATCTCATAGCCCTGGTTTTCACAGCAGGGTACGATGATGACTGAAAATGAAGGAAAAAAAGAACAGAGGACATGGTTTCCCAATGAACTTTCAAGACTAGGGAGTCAACATGGATCACCCAATGACTCAGAGAATGAAAAATCAACCAAAATAAGGAAAGCTAAAAGACAAAAAGGAAGAAAATACCAAAAGAGGACTGTTGGTCACTATAATTGCTTAATTAATTTCAAACAACCAAGTGAAACATAAATTATCAACCCAGGGAAGTCTTTTGTTTCAAAGATAGCCACACACTGTATATGCTCAATTCCAAAAGAATTTAGTGTTGTAGTAAAGAAATCATTCT
>JASDQU010411701.1:0-10457 GCA_032191745.1 Picea mariana | reverse complement strand
TGAAGGATCCCTTTTTTCTCTTTCCTTCATTGTACCCAATTGGCTCCAAGCTGTGCGCCAGGAATGGCTTCAAGATCCCAAAAGTTCGCATTTGATCCAGCAACTACAGAATAAAGCTCTAGCTCCCCTAGGGTACTCTTGTCTCCACGATGAGCTTTGATACAAAGGCCGCTTGTATTTAAGTAAACAATCTGAGCTCAAATCCACGGTGCTTTTTGAGCTTCACGCTACACCCACAGCGAGGCACTCAGGGTTCACCAAAACATATGACCGAGTCAAACGTTCTTTTTTCTGGGATGGTATGAAACAGGACATCTGTAAGTTTGTCGCTGAATGTGAGGTGTGTCAACGCAACAAGGGAGAAACAGTCAAATCTCCAGGCACCCTCCAACCGCTTATGATTCCCCCTGCTATTTGGAAATATATCTCTATGGACTTTATTACAGGCTTACCCAAATCGGGGAATAAATCAGTCATAATGGTGGTGGTGGATCGCCTTTCCAAGTATTCTCATTTTTGCACTCTTCCCCACCCATTTACTGCATCCACGGTGGCTCAAATTTTCATGGACCAAGTCTTCAAGCTTCATGGCATGCCGCATGACCAAACACTTACAGTCCGAGAGGATATCCTTCATACCCTTAAAGAGAACTTGGTCATGGCATAGAATAGAATGAAGAAGCAAGCAGATCAAGGTTGCTCTGAACGTCAATTTGCAGAAGGGAATCAGGTGTTTCTGAGACTGCAACCATATAAGCAAACTTCCCTCAAGGCCAAGCATTGTCAGAAGCTAGCACCCAAATTTTATGGCCCTTACACAGTTCTCAAGCATGTGGGACAAGTCACATATCACTTAGCTCTACCCAGTCAGTCGAAGCTACATCCTATTTTTCATGTTTCATGCTTGAAGAAGGTGATTGGAACCAGGTGCCAAATTCAAACCAACCTTCTAGAGTTAGCTGAAAAAGGATCCATTTGTCTACATCTAGAAGTAGTTTTGGATCAGTGTGAGTGTCGCCTGCGTCAGAGAACCATCAAGGAAGTGCTAGTACAGTGGAAAGATATGACTCCAACAGATGCCACTTGGGAACCATCTACCATTCTGTAGCAGTTTCCACATCTCAAGCCTTGAGGACAAGGCTATTTTTAAGGGGGCGGACATGTTAAGGTCCTAACCCACACATAGGTAGATCAATATATTCGGATGTAATAAAGGTCAATATTAATAAGGCATTTCAATAAAATAGAATAAGGCAGATGTAAGAAGGCCTAATAGAAGCTTCCGCTTCTAGAAGGATCTTCCTCTAGATGCTTCTCTCTCTCTCTCTCTCTTTTAATAGAAACGGTTATAGATTATATTAATGGGGTGGACTAACCACAGATCTGATTACAAAATGGCCTCGAATTTCTTCGGGTCTATCTTCCTGAACCATTCTACTTCTATAACTATAAACTAGTGAACTGAACGTCTTCTAAAAGGACTGTTTCAGCATAAGACTCAGCACTGTTTCAACATATGTCTCAGCACTATTATAGCATTTGTTACAGCACTATTACAACATTTGCTAAAACACTTTTTCAACATATGTTCCAGCTCTGTGTTTCAGCATTACAACACTGTTTTAGCTTATGTTCCGGCGCTGTGTTTCAGCATCTGTTCCAACACTGTGTTTCAGCATCTGTTCCAGCACTATGTTTCAGCATCTGTTCCAGCACTGTGTTTCAGCATCTGTTCCAGCACTGTGTTTTGACATCTGTTCCAGCACTGTGTTTCGACACTGTGTTTCAGCATCTGTTCCAGCACCGAGTTTCAGCATCTGTTCCAACACTGTGTTTCGACATCTATTCCAACACTGTGTTTCAGCATTACAACACTGTTTCAACATATGTTCCAACACTGTGTTTCAGCATATGTTCCAGCACTGTGTTTCAGCATCTATTCTAGCACTGTGTTTCAGCTTATATTCCAACCCTCCTTTGCACAACCATCTACTGTTTTACACGCTGCTGTCCTTTTCATGGGATACCAATTTTTGTTGGATCTCCATCATTTATGCTTAGATCTCCTTGGGCTAGGAGGCAACCTCTATTGGCTAAAGCATCTTCTTCTTTGTTTAAGTCACTAAGTATATGGTAGCAGTTGAAGGAGGTGAAGTCCTGGAGAGTGTGTCTTAGTCTTTGCAGGTTCTTATTTAATCCAACATCATTGAACTGTTCTCCCGAATGTATCATTTTGATCAGGATTTCGGAGTCTCTGAACACTTGTAGTTTCCGATGGCCTCTTGCCTTGGCTATCTGGCACACTTTTATTAGACTCAAGATTTCTACTTGGTTATTAGTTCACTGTCCAAGTCCCCAACTGAAGGTTTCTAGCGTTATCCCTTCGTTGGAGTAAATGATTCCTCCAGCTCCCGCTCTGCCTGGGTTGCCCTTGGAGGCACCGTCGAAGAAAGCTGTAGTTATTCCTTGCTTCTGCCACCATCTTTGGAAAGTGTCATTATTGTCTCTTAGCCTCCATTTTGTTTCGGAATAGGGTTTTTCAATACTTTGGGTTCTAGAAGTGAGCATAGGGTTACCGAGCCAATTATTTTCTTCCTGCTGCAGTGGGATATCTGTTTTGTGGGATTGATATCTCAGAGTTTCTAAGAGGAGTCCTTTTGCTTTCACTGCTACCATGCTGGGGGTCCATGCGATGTTGTTGAAGATTTTCTTGTTTCTTGCAAGCCATAGTTTCCAGCATACATACTTAGGGATGGAGATCCAGATTCTGGCCCATAGTGTTTTCATTGAGAGCGAGGGATAACGGTCCTTCCAGTTTGTGAAAAGATCTACAACAGAGATGTTCGAGGGGACAACAACATTGAGACCATGGAGAGTAAGGAACCAGACTTTGTTTGCAAATTGACAGTCTACAAACAAATGCTCATATGTTTCCATTGCTTCTTTGCATAGAGCACATCTGTGGGGGCCTGTGATATTTCTTTTCATTAATTTTTCACCAGTCAGGACCTTTTTGTGCATTAGAGTCCAAAAGAAAAAATTAACCTTGGGGAGCGCTGTAGATTCCCAAACGTCCTTCCAGATTTTAGATGGGGGTGGTCTGTCTTTCTGGCAGTGAAGCATAGCATAGCCTTTGGCGGTAGAATAACTCCCTGTGGGCCCCCAGCCCCATTTGTCTTTTTCATTCATGTGCACTGGTGCAGCGTCTCGGAGCTCTATTTTGAGCATTTCCAGCTGTTGAAGGAGACGATTTGGAACATTTCCGAAGTGCCAGTCTGACCAGGAGCCGTCCTCATTCCATTTTGAGATATCACTGATCCTTTGTATTCCTCTCTGAAAAAGAAAAGCGTGAATTTCATTCAGGCTGATGTTTGAGGCAAGGGGCGGCCTCCCCATTACCCGATCTTTCCATAGGTGATTCCGTCTGCCATTTCCAGGAATTCGGTACAGATCCTGGGTGAAGATTTTCATTCCCTTGAGGCATAGTTTCCATAGCTGTGTGCTTTTCCTGTGGACAGCATTTTGTAAATTTCTGATTTGAGCACCGTGAATGTATTTGTGCAGGAGCATTTTACTTACAGGATGAGAAGGCTCATTGTGCAACTTCCACAGGATTTTGCATCCAAGGCCAATGTTAACAAGTGTTGGATCTCTAATCTAGAGCCCGCCTTCTCTTATGGGCTGCTTTTCTATTTCCCATCTAAACAAATGGAACTTGTGTTGGTTCCCTTTGCCACCATGCCACAGGAAATCTCTCAGGAACTTATTGATTTGCCCAGAAATTGATTTGGGTGCCAGGAGATAAGCTGCTTGGTAGATCGGCAGTGAGGAGAGAGCTGCCTTTATCAATGTTAATTTTCCTCCGTGCCTGAGCCAGTGTCCTCCCCAGGCATCAATTTTCCCTTTAATTTTTGTTAGGACTCCTTTCCACAGGTTGACTTTATTGGTGCCCAAAATTAATGGCAGCCCAAGGTACTGTATCTTTTCCCAATCTGCGTACCCTTTGAACCCCAAGGTGATGGCGATCCTTTGGATTTCATGTTTCGTTGCATTCCAACTATAAACAACACTTTTCCTTTCGCTTATCAAGGCTCCTGACACATTGTAGTAGTTCTGAAGTATGCTCTTAAATGCAGAAGCTACTCTGTTTGAGGCTCCTCCTAGCATAAGAGAATCATCCGCAAACTGAGTGTGATTAATAGGCTTGAGGTCCTTCGTAATTCTCAGGCCTAGGATAGCTCCTATTAACCTTTCCTGCTGAGTGAATACGCCATTAAAATGTACAGAAAAGGGGAGAGAGGGTAGCCTTGCCTCAACCCCCTTGAAGATTTGAAGAACTCTGCTGGCCTCCCGTTTACCAAAGGTGCTATCCATGGGCTGTGGGTGCAGGCTTGTATCAGGTTTACAAACTATTGCTCAAATCCAAATGAGAGTAGTACTTGATATAAAAAGATCAGCTTTACTCTGTCGAAGGTGTTAGCCATGTATAACTTGATCAACATTCCCTTCTCTTTTTTGAGTTTGCTGGAATGCATAGCTTCCTGAACTAGGATCACATTGTCTAGGATATGTATCCCTTTGACGAATCCTCCCTACCAATCTGAAATAAGTTTGCCCAGCAGTGGCTTTATTCTGTTTGCAAGAAGTTTTTCAATTATCTTATAATAAGCGTTGCAAAGGGAGATTGGCCTAAATCTATCAAAGGAGTCGGGGTTTGTTTATTTCGGGATTAAAGCGAGGAATGTTGAGTTAGTGGCACCTCCCAGTTTTGCTTTCTGTAGGAATCCTTTTATCATTCTCATGAGATCAGATTTGATTATATTCCAACAAATCCTATAAAAATGAATAGTGAACTCGTCTGGTCCTGGAGCTTTGTCAGGGGCCATGGACCAGATGATTTTGTAGATTTCTTCTTCATTGGTTTGGCTCAAAACTGTTGTGTTGTCTTCTTTTGTAACCAGAGCCGGGATGTTCTTGAGGAATTCCTTGCTACCTTCTTCATTATCATCATTCTCTTTGTTGTAAAGATGGTGAAAGTGTGAGACAACAACAGCCTTTATTTGATCTATTCCTTTGCAAATCTTCCCATCATTGGTTGTGATTTAAGAGATGTGATTCCTGGAGAGCCGGGCTTTGAATTGGCGATGGAAGTAAGATGTGTTTCTGTCCCCGGATTCCAACCATAAGCAGCACGATTTTAATCTCCAATATTCTTCTTCGGTTCTGAAGGAATGGTAAGTTTTACTTTGGATTGCTTGCTCCTTTTCTAGATCTGAGTTAACAATTTATTTTATTTCCATTTCGCTTTGCAGCTTTCCCAACTGCTGCACTAGCTCCTTTCTTTGGGTGTTGGGATTACTTTCCAGTCTTTTACTCCATTCCTTGAGGGATGTTTTTGTTATTTTGAGTTTTTGTTCCCAGACAAAGTGGGGGGACCCAATTACTGTGGTGGCCCATGCCATTCGGACTGTCTCATAGAAACCACTCTTTTCTTTCCACAAAGGGCTGAATCTGAATGGGATTGGGCCTAAAATTTCTTCCTCCTCTAGCGTAAGCACAATGGGTTTGTGGTTCGAGGTAAGCTTGGGAAGGATGGCTGTGGAGATTAGCTTCCTTTCCAACAGCAAAGTGCTTTGAACCAAGAATCTGTCCAGTCTGGCAGAAATGTGTTCCTCCCCTGTCCTATTATTGGTCCAGGTGTAGAGCCCTTTGCGAGGTTTAAAATCCATTAGGTCCCACTGCTGTATCATATCTTCTACTACATGAATCTGTTGGTCCTTGCTGATCTTTCCTCCCCTCTTTCCTTTTCCATTCATTACTAGGTTGAGGTCTCCAGCAATGATTATATTGTTCGGGGAAATTAGATCTAAATACTCAGTTAAAGTTTTCCAACAGTCTCTCTTTTCAGAGTGCAGAGTTGGTACATAAAGATTGAATAATGCAATGGT
The DNA here is from genome assembly GCA_032191745.1 of Picea mariana. NCBI lineage: Eukaryota > Viridiplantae > Streptophyta > Pinopsida > Pinales > Pinaceae > Picea > Picea mariana. Next base: position 4,509 of record JASDQU010411701.1, on the reverse strand, counting down.
TAACTTACTTACCGTATGCTTCAGTTCAGTATAGCTCCAATGCTGAGTGTTGAAGGAGTTGACGAGGCTGAACTGATTGTCCTTCCATAGTGTTGCTATTCCTTCGGAGGATCCCCTTGCACTGATTGCTTTCCCTGCATTCTTCTGCCATTTGTTTTTTCTGATCTCTAGAAGGGCTTCCCCTTCGATTTTTGTCTCTTGGAGCATGAGAATGTCTGCTGGTTCCACTTTCAACAGATCCTTAACTGCTTCAATTTTCGTCGAGTTCCCCAGACCTCTACAGTTCCAAGAGACGATTTTCATTACTTACTGGTGGGGGTGGATGGGCCTCCTCCTTTTTGAGACCTTATCCTTGTATTTCTGCCAATTGACATTTCTATGGTGGGTTGTCTTCCTTGGGTCTTTTGTCTTTCTGCCTCTTCCTCCCTAGCTTCTTTACGAGACTTCCTTCCTGCTCTTTTGGCTGGTCTTTCTAAGATCTCATTCTCGGAGGAGCTTACTGGTTCCATTATTTTCTTTCTGTCGATATCTGCATATGAGGGTGAGGGGGCTGCCTCCAGGGATCCTACCGTTTTCCCTTGTTCCCTGATGTCTTTTCTTTTGGGGGGGGATTTTGGGTGTACCCTGCTTTCCATAATTATATCTGGTTCTTCTGTTTCCTTACTGAGCTTTTCTGCTTGCGTTGTTGGTTGTGGCATGGGATTGGGGTCCCCGTCAGGTTGCTCTTGTTCCAGTTTCCCATGGTTGTCACTCTTCGTTGTTCCTTTATTTCTAGATCTTGCTGTCCCTGTTTTCTGAACTGTGGTCCACTGGTTTGTTTTTGCATTCTCACTCTCCTCTGCATTCTTTTTTTTGCAGTGCCTTGTGAAGTGGCCATATCCATGACAGTGTCGGCATTTGAAAGGTAACTGTTCGTAGTCTAGCTCCTGGATATGTGTCCAGTCTGCCACTGTAAGTTTGATTGCCTCTGGTAATCCCACTTCCAGATCCACCTCCACGCATATCTGAGCACATGAGTACTGATCTTTCCTTGGTGCTTGATCAATGTAACTTCCGAGCTTGTTGCCGATTGCATGCAGTGATTTTTTGTTCCAGTAGTGCAAAGGAAGATGTGGTAGACGAACCCACACTGGAACAACAGATGGCACATCCTGGGCTGGATCGAAATCCGAGGTCCATTTGTTCAGATATAGCCCCTGGGGTCCCATGAAATATGGGTCGTTTCTGAAAATGAGGTTTTTGTCTTCAGGGTTTTCAAAGACGAACACAAAGTAACCTTTCCCAATGAAGTGGCTCTTTATCCCTTTTGAGATGAGCAGGCTTCAGTAACTTTGCACCCAGGCTTAGACGGATTTGGGAGAGGGCCATAGCCTGGTAAATTGCCCGATAAGACCTTTGTCTGCCAGATTCACTGCCGACCTACAAGTTTCTTCTAATGGCAGTTCTATGCTTGGGATGCATTCCAGTTTCTTGACGAACTTCTGTTGTGTTGCTGACGACGGTCTTTTGGAAGCCTCGGCCACCATTTTCCTGAAGGCATCAATCTCTGGAAAAGGGGGAGAGGTGGGGATGGATCCCCCACCAGCGTCCATGGTTGGGGGACCCCTGCTCGCTACTCGCTGTGCCACGCTCCACTCGCCCTGTTGCTCCTCATGCATTTCTTTCCATTACCACTGACAATTTCATCCACAAAGAATTTTTGCTTGGAGCTTGGCAGATTTGAGCCAATGGCTCTGAGTTTTGGCCTCCTCATGGATCTGATCACTTGGCCCTTGTTGTAGATAGATCTGTGGTTGTGGGTATGGTTGTGGATTCTCACGGCCCCACAGCTGGAGTCGGTTTGAACAGGGGAGGTTGCGGCCTTGCTCCCTCTCCCTCTTGGCTACACGCTCGGCCCCAACTCGGCCCCCGACACCTGCAACACCATCTCTGTACCTGTCACGACCCTCCTCAAACCCTAGCTTTCATGACCAACATTACTTTCACATTGACAATGGCTCAATCTTCATCGAGTCAAAATTTACAAATTTCTATTGATTAGATGCTTCTCTTAATAGACATATTTAGTATAAATAAGGGTCGAGGGTATGAGAACCCTAGATTGGATATTATTGTAACAGAGCACTGCTCCAATGGAGGTTGCCCCCTCGAAGAGGCCTGTGAACATTGCTTACTGAATCAAAGTGCTATTTCTATTGCTATTTCGTATATCATTTCTATGTATTGTGAAGATTATGCTAGATATTTTACTGTTATTCTGCCATTTCTAGCATTTTATTTCTGTTCTGCATATTTTATATATCTGGTATCTTGCATTATTACATTACATAATATTGTATTACTAAAATTAATATGTATACAACAAAAAACATCACCTTCCTTTTCCACTTTTTACCAAGCTAAATCTCAAAATTATTATTTGTAGTACCACTAGTTTACTACTTCCTATGTCAATCAAATTTAATCGAATGAAGCACTTTTTTATGAAGCATATGTAGCTGAGATATATCTATTTGTTTTTGTGAACCAAGCATAAATGGGGATAATATGTGTTCACCTTTACCGGAACACTTCTATATTGCTAGACTGGTGAATTAGGTCATTTCAAACACCATTGATAAAAAAATGCATCGGCCATTTAATCTATGTGTTGGGACTACCTAATATGCTTTGTGACTGGACATACATGTAATGTGGAACCGCTAAGCCGAAAGTAAACTTGGTTCCATCAATCCATGAGTTGGTTGTCATCTTTTGTTTTGTTTTATATAGAACAGAGATGCGATTAAATTAATTCAAAGCCACCTTTTTGTTTTGTTTTATCTAGACTAGATATACAATAATTGTGATGAAATAAATTAATTAGTAAAATTTTGAATTGTGTGAATGTAGTCATTTTCCACAGAGTTGTGATGGTTACTGGGAAACTACTTTCATCTTTCCTCAATTCTGAAGCGTCGTCACCTTGTATGGACACTTCTTTTGTAGATGGTGAACTACCTTGCAGAGATGAACCTCTCATATGCCTTTGAGTCGGTAGGGTTACACGACATAAGTAGTTGTTCTAGATACTAAACTCTCTTGGCGTAGTGGTTCAAGTTGGGTATGGAAACAAGATAAATTTCCATTAAAGGCTTTAAATTTTGTGGTTTGATTTGTCTTTCTTTCGCGGTGGTGCTAGTTGAGAATCGATCTATTGTCGTCGACGAGCCGTGAATAAATATCAAGAGAAAAATCATGATGTTTCGATATGATCTTTGAAAACAAAAATTTGAATTTTATGATGAGTTGGCATGGGGTCAGTGAATGAAAATCAAGTAATCATTCCACTGTATTAAGTGATTTATGCCCGAAGATAAGATGCAGAGAGGGGCTGAGACAATTCTGATAATCGATATTTGTTAATATTAATAAATACATTCGAAGAACATGTTCGTATATTGAAAATGATGTCACATTGGCCTGTAACATTAATATGGAATAATTGAATATACAAGGAAATTGTTGGAAGATTGGTTGTTGTCATTGATGTCAACCCTATTCATGGGTTTTGGACCGCAAGATTGATGAAGGTATTTGGACATGAAGGAAAATGCACATGTAGATAGAAGACCCATGGATGGATAATAAACATCATGTTGTTTCCGATGGTATGTGGCATGTCATGTGGATCCTCATGGTTGAGGAGAAATGAATTTTTGAAGATGACAAAGTGAATTGAAGAAGGAAGTACATGTACGCCCTGAAGATAATTAAAGAAAAGAATTACAAAATAAGAAATTGTCAGGTCGGCCCTAATGTTAAAAGGAAATGACATAAATGGTATAAAAAAATATAATTATACATTCATTTGATACACAAGTCGAATTTCAGAGGAAATCAGAAGTAAATAAGGTCGTATTTCAAGGGAGGATGAATTCTTTTGGTGATGTGTTCTAAGGTATGTTATTTTCAGGTCATCTTACCATTTTTGCTATAAATTTTTTTCTAGAACGATTCAGATGGTGAAATTACTATGGTATTGAGAAGACATATCAAGGTACTTGTGGTAAAAGGTTAAGATCTTGATTCGCTATAATTATGGAGATACACTCTGTGGAAGCTAGGGTTTGTGACCAGTTCTGAAGCTAGTCAATAAACAGGTGTTCCGGGTAAAACAATCATAACTTATTCATCAAGAATCCAAATGATGTGGGACAAATTGCATTGGAAATATTACGGATTGTATTTTCTTTTGTACGAGTTTTATGATCGGATGTTAAATATTGAGCACGGGGCATTCTGTGAAATTTCACTCTCCTGAATAGACTAGAATTGAATAAAGTCTACCATTCTTTTTATAACTTCTTTTTGGGGAGGATTCGAGGAGTGAAACTTGGAGGAGTTTCAGAGAATACATTGAGTAATGTTATCTATAGGATCAAAGTACTCCAAGAATTGAAGAATTGCAGAAATTGAAGAAGTCTCAGGAAGCATTATCAGGTTCTATGTGATGATTGGTTGATGGTG
>JASDQU010411697.1:0-10541 GCA_032191745.1 Picea mariana | reverse complement strand
CTTATGACGGATCACTGTGGATTGCGGTATTTGTTTGATCAGTCAAAGCTCAATGCTAGACAAGCTAGATGGATGGCCCTCCTTAGCGAATTTGATTTTGAAATCAAACAAATCAAAGGGAAGGAAAATAGGGTGGCCGATGCCCTCAGCAGAAGCATGAAAACAATTCACCTGGCAGCGGTGAGTACCTGTGAAACAGATGTCAAGAACAGAATCAGAAATGCACAAGAGATAGATCCCTTCGTTTAGACGGTGACCCTATATCTATAGCAAGAACCCGATGGAGTAAACTATGAAGGCTACGAGATGACCAAAGGAGGTCTGCTCACCTACAGAGATAGAATGTACATTCCAAATTGTGACGACTTGAAGAGGTTCATCATGGATGAACTACCTAAAAGGCCATACACTGGTCACCTAGGATACCAGAAAATGATCACTGCCACCCGGAAACAATTTTATTGGCCTGGCTTGAAGAAGGACATAGCCAAATATTTGGCCCAATGCATAGAGTGCCAACAGGTTAAAGCAGAACATCGACACCCAGCAGGACTATTACACCCTTTACCCATCCCAAAATGGAAATGGGAAACCATCTCCATGGATTTTATCACTGGATTACCAACTTCAACCAAACAAAATGATGTCATTATGGTGGTGGTGGATAAACTGAGCAAGTCCGCTCACTTCATCCCTATCAAATCAACCTACAAGGCAATAGATATCACCTAGATATTCATGAAAGAGGTATTCTGACTACACGGTATGCCAAGAGAGATAATATCTGACAGAGACACAAAATTTACTTCCAATTTTTGGAAATCACTGATGGCTGGATTGGAGACCAAATTGTTGTTCAGCACCTCCTATCACCCTCAAACCGATGGACAGACAGAAAGAGTGAATCAAATATTAGAGGATATTTTAAGGATGCATGTAATGCATCAACCCAGGAAATGGGAAGACTACCTGCCATTGGTAGAATTTGCCTACAACAATGGCTACCAAGCATCCTTGAAGATGAGTCCCTTCGAGGTCCTCTATGGTAGGCCATGTAATACTCCAATCAGCTGGAGTAATCCTATAAATAGGATTTCTTTTGGACCCGACATGTTGAAAGAATTGGAATAGCAAGTGACTCAGATAAAACAAAATCTAAAGATCGCCCAGAACCGACAGAAAAGTTCTGCTGACCAAAAGAGAACTCCAAGAGAGTTCATAATGGGAGACCATGTATATCTCAGAATTAAGCCCAGAAGGAGTTCCCTAAAAATGGGAGATTGTGCCAAGTTGGCACCCCAGTATTGTGGACCCTTTGAGGTTCTAGATAAAGTGGGACCTGTAGCCTATCGACTAGCACTTCCTCCCACAGTGAAAGCACATAATGTTTTCCATGTTTCATTATTGAAGAAATATGTTTTCCTGAATGCAGGTGGAACTGGAGGGAGAATTTATACTAGAACCCCAATGCATATTGGACAGAAAGGAAACCCTGCTCTGAAACCGAACCATTGCACAAGTCAAGGTGCAGTGGAAGCATTTTGCCCCAGATGAGGCTACATGGGAAATGGAGGATGCCATGAGACTGGCATATCCGATTTTGTTTACTTCTGTACATGCAATTCATGTTAGTAGATAAGAACATTGAGGATGATGTTCCTTTTTAAGGGGGAGGGAATTGTAACACCCTGTTTCCCCCAGCTTGTAAAAAATAACTGGACTGGCCAAGAACTATGGAAAACTCATAAATGTGAATATGTAATGTAAATGGACCTTGAGTAAAAGGTCAATAAATGTGAATAACATTTTGAATTTATTGTAGGACTGCTGAGAGGGGACATGCAAAAAAGAGACCACGATGGCGGTGGAAGGCACTTGAAAAGGTGGTGTTAACTTCCACCAAGAATTAATACCGTATTTGGACTCCACTGGTTTGGAGAACCAAAAGCGGCTCGCTGGACCTGAATTTAATGTCTCACGGGCTGGTAGGTGGATGGTTTAATGAGGGATGGGAGGTGAACCTTCCATCCATAGAGTTGTCAGGCCTAATCAGTGCGAGGGTAATCGCGCCACACGCAACCTCGCAAGAGGATAAGGTGTGGGGTAGAGGCGATTGTGGGGGCAGACGCGAGGAGGGAACTTTGGCATTATGCAGAGTGAGTGATAGCAGAGAGGAAGGATTGCAACCTTCGCTCCTGGTCACTGGAAAACAGAGACGCAGTCTCATAGCATCGTGGTCTGAGCTTGGGGGTGGCTAGTGGTAAATCTGCTAGGAGTCGCTAAGCCTACGGTTGGGTGGAAACGAGCACCCCTCTCAGCAGTTGCTTGACCCTAGTGTTATCTCTGATAAGTGTTTTTCCTTTGGCATCTTGATATATATATATATATATGTGTGTGTGTGTGTGTGTGTGTGTGTGTGTGTGCTTATTCTGAGAATTATGCTCATAAGCTGTGAAACTGTGAATGATTTCATTATAAGAATGACTATATGGTGTTTTGATCAGTACTAGTAGTTGTATATTTATATGGAAAGACTACATATGATTTATGTCTTCATGAATTCGTTATTTGTGTGTGTACTGATCAAATTCATACTTTACATCTGGTTCTTGGGAGGACGACATCCTTACATACCTCAGGTGGTACCCTGAGTAAATATCCCCATAGAAATACCTTCCTTAAAAATCCCATCAAGAACCGGGAAGGCAGCTGTGAAGGCGTAAGGCCTTAGTAACCCTACATAAGGAGGAACGATCCTCTTGAAAACCGAGATGACAGCATAAGGATGAAGTAACGAATCAACGGATGAGATCCCGTCGGGAGATATGTGGTCACTCACGACCGTTAGATCGGAGAAAGGAGCTGGAAAGTTAAGTACCTTAACCTTATAGGTATTAATCAATGGACGAGATTTCGTCGGGGAATCTGCGGTCACCCATGACCGTCAGATTAGTAGAAGAAGGTAGGGCATTAAAATGCCTTACCCCTTTGTTTTCTGTGTCTTTGTGGGCAGCGAGGAATTTGGGATCGTAGATCGCCAAGGTTCATGAGAGTATCTGGACTGTGGATCTTTTCCATGCCTAGGGAGTTGTGGAAGAATGCATGGGTAGGAACCATTATGAGTCGTCAGATCTTGGCTGAAGAACCTGACAACCATTGGATCTGTCAGGAGTTACCCGAGGGTTAAGACTCCCATGTATTAGGGGAGAAAAACCCTAGAACGGATCTAAGCAATTCGATTAACGGAGGTCACGTGTCAAGAAATCAACCATTTCAGGAAATCAGGGATCGTGGAATCGAGATTCCTATTGACAAGAGATCGAGACTTTCCATTGTGGAAATCCCAGGATAGATATAAGCCATCTGATTGACGGAGGCCATGTGTCATAAGATCTCCCATTACGGGAAATCGAGAATTGCGGGGTCGGGAGTCCTGGTGAAAAGGGATCGAGACTCTCCAAGGTGGAAACCACAGAGCAGTTGCTGGCCATCCGATTGAAGGAGGTGACATGTCAAGAGGTTACCCGTTTTGAGAAATTGGGAATCGGGGATTCGGGAGTTCTGTTGACAATAGGTCGGGCTCTCACCTTGATAAATCCTGACAGAAGAAAGGTTGTGGTCATAAGGGAAGAGGTCATATCGACCAATGCTTAACCCATGGGGCTAACCTCCGAGTGAGGTTCATTCAACACTTCGGCATTTCAGCATTTGGGATACCAAAGGGACATGTTTCCCCGTGCTCTCAAACCCTGAAGTCCAGACTTCTAAACCTTGAGATGTTAGCATGTGGTCAGGCTCTGATGAAGGGTCAAGATCTTCTCAGAGGATCCTAGGTCTGGGATGACCATCCGATGTGTGGTAGAGATGCCAGATTTACACTGGGGTACGAACGTGCATTAGGGTAAGTAGCAAGAAGATCTGGATGGCCAGAGTCCACTCACCCAGATCTATAGCTGAGGATGCATTCCAGAGCTCCCTTGCCATTCTGCTTTTAATGGGGGGGGTGGGGTCCAAAATTGGACACGCAACTCTCGAAAGGTCAAGATTAACTCATCATGATCAACGATGTTCAAGTGGATTCCGGACCCCCCTTTCCATTCTGCCTTTAATGGGGGGAGGGGGGTCCAGAATAGTGTGGTGTGTGAAGTGGGGACCCCTCCTGTCCTGTCGACTACCGTGTCGCACCTCCCCCTCTGCCACCTGTATTCCACTTAACTGTGCAACGAGGCCTGTTCCTATTGGCCAATTTCTAACCCTGTAGGGATTCACCCCAATTGGATGGTCACTAGCCCTGTCGAGGTTCAGTGGTGGCAGAGTCAAACGATTAGACATTATTGTAGCGCCGAGGCGTGAAATACAAATAGGCACTGTGTTCAAATTGAGCCGTGATCATGACCCGTGATCACATGGGAATGGAGAAGGAGAGAGAAAGAGTTATCTTACGCTGGGCCTCCATGGATATTTAGGGGTTCTGGTCCGACAGAAGACCAGAAAAATTTGATTTAGGTAGTGGGTATGTGACACAAATTGAAGTCATAAACAAGTATGTCAACATCGTCTAATTTTAAGAGGTCAGTGCGACGACGAGTTATATTTTGACCCTTTCTTTTTCTCTTTCTATTGACATGTTTCTCAACCACCATCTTTCGCTTGTACACACCAATGAATGGGTGTATAATTGTTTCATACCAATGCACTTCAATTGCAACAACAACAACCATTTTCTTTCTCAATATTTATAATCTTTCCTATCCAGAATGGATAACCATGTGGATCCTCTATCGCTAAAAGTGCAATCATGCTACCCTCCTTAATATCTTGGATTGAACCCCTGTAAAGGTCTTCCATGGCTTCACATTGTGCACATGACCTTCGCAAACCAATATACATTTATATTTCCTCTACTTGTGTAATCTCAATATAACCTTGAGATTCTTGAAATTCAAAAATGTTTTCTTCTTTAGATTCATTTGGCATATTTTGTGGCCAATGAAATGGAGTCCTCAACATTGTATCTTCATTTTTTGAGCTTGAAATTATGTCACTTTGACTATTGAAAAAAGACTCCCACCAAACAAAATCAACAACATCAAAGTACTCATATGGATCCGTAATGGACTTTTTAATTTCTTCCAGGCATTTAGAATAATCTACATCTCTATTATGCCTTCGTGCATTATGTATTTCAGCAACTGATTGTAAAAATAATAAATTTGATGCAAAAATTGGATGATCTAGAATGAACTTAAAAAATGATAAACCTGATGAAGGCCCCCATTATGTAGTATTTGAATACTTCTTTCCCCATATAAGTGTTTTCCCATCAATGTTTTTGAAACAAAATTGATGTCGGAAGCTAATGTCATTAAGTTTCTCAATACATTTTTCTTCATGATGTGATCCCTGAATAAATCTTCGCATGTCAACAGTTTCTTCTAATATATGAAAAATAGGCTCTGGAATGTATGTTTTTTTGATACATTCAATCAATGATGGTAGACTTCGAACATTTTTCCTCTTCAATGTTATGGAAAAATGAGTGAACATTTGATCAATATGATCATGAGTGTGCCCAACAAGAAGGAAACCAACTTTCACCTTTTGAAAGATTCCCATTTCAACAAGCATGCTTAGATATCCAAACACAATTTGATTTTTGTTTTCATGACTAGTGTTGTCCAACTGTAGATGGAGAACTTGAGGAAGAATTCCAGACCAGTGAGTGAGCACATCATGAATTATGGTGATGCGCATCATTATGAATATTTGGAGGTGTGAAGTAAAATATCGACACATTTTTCCATTGAAAAGCATACAACCAACCAAGTGAAACTGAATGAAATTATCTTCCTGTAAATTTTTGGGTGTACAGACAAAATGTGGTAGAAGTGTTTTCTTCTGGTCCATTCCATCAATTATCATACCTAAATATTTTCTTGGAGAATCATAACACTTCTTCTGATGTTTGTACAACTTTTGTCTTTCACTTGATTGTTGATTCCGATGTTCTTGAAGTTCTTTGATTATGGAATTTGCACGACATAAAATGGAAATATTGATCGTATGTTTTCATAGTTGATAACTGTTCAATTTAAAAAAAAAAAATAGTAAATACATACCTCTTTCGGCCCCTTCAGATATATCTCTTCTTGATTTAAGAGTAGAACATATACTACAAATCCCCATTCTTGACTTCTTAGGAATACAAACATTGTTGAATTGTTTCTTCCATATTCTTGTAAAATATGCATATGTAATAAAATTACTCTTTCCTTCAACATCTTCAACATATCCTTTGTACAAGTTGTAGATTTCCCTCCTTGAAAAATTATTTGGAATATGTATTGTGTCTCTATGTGGCATACACTCTCCAAGTTTGGAAAAAAGATCACACATCAATGACAATGCAGTGTTTGTGAATGGCCCACTCTCTATTCCATGATGTACCTTTGAATAAAATGATGGATCATTTTCCAACCTTGTCTGGAGTCTTGATAGACGAAGATTACCAATTGAGTGAATTTTTTTGAAAGCCTTTCTACAAAGTAAAATATTCTCAATGCGGTAATCATATACTGTATTGGTGGATATCTTGCACCCCATCAAATATGATTTTTTCATGCTCTTATTAATTGACAAATATGTCTTCCTTTTATTCAAGGCATACATGTAGTCCATGCTTTCCAAACAATTCTTTTGACAACATTCACTTGAAATCAATTCTTTTATGGAAATTGATTTAGTGAGAAAGTTTTTCCTAGACCTTGTATAACTAGAATGTTTTAGATCGATATAAAAAGGTCTATTCTTGGTCCTAGACATAATTTTTCTTTGCAATGTCTCCAGTATTTCATCATCCTTAGTAGAAGGTTTTTCCTTATCACCAAAAGGAGTATCAAGCAAAATATTGTCAGGAGACTGAACTAGATAATGTCGATCACCTTTATTTGTTGTAGCTGAATGTTTGAGAACATCATCATCAACATAATCATTTGGTGAAAAATAATCATCAAAATTATGTCCACTATTGACATAATCATCTTCATTTCTTTCAAAATCCCCACTTTGAAAATTTCCACCATCTTTCTTAGTGCCTTGAAAACCTTCATCAGTATCTTGAAAATCCTCACATGGAGGAAAATCAACATCAACATTGTTTCTTTTTAATTTATCACTCGGGAAAGAGTGACCACCAATGGCATAATCATCTTTGCTACTTTGAAACTCGCCACTTGAAAGATATTCTTCATCATCCTCAGTACTAGCTTCAAAATACTCACTTGGAGGAAAATATTCATTATCCTCATCAGTACCTTCAAAATCCTCACTTTCAGGGAAATCATCATCACCAACATTAATTCTTTTAAATTCCTCATTTGCAAAAGACTGTCTAGCATTGTCATAATAGACATCATTTCTTTTAAAGTCCCCACTTGGGGGAAATTCTTCTCCATCATCATTCGTGCCTTGGAAATCCTCACTTGGAGGAAAATCTTCATTAGTACCTTCAAAATCCTCAATAGGAGGAAAATCATAATCACCAACATTGTTGTCTTTAAATTCTCCACTCGGGGAATTTGGTCCACCATTGTCATAATCATCTTCATTGCTTTTAAAATTTCCACTTGAGGGAATATCTCCATCATCTTCATTGGCGCCTTGGAAATCTTCATCAGTATGTTCAAACTCTTCACTTGGAGGAAAATTTTCATCCCAATCATTTAAACATTGATCATAGTCTCCATTTTGACCTAGATTTTGATTATCTTCATTACTATTAAACTGCTGACTAGATTTATCACCGTCATATTCCTCCTCTTCATCATCGGTGCCTTCAAAGTCCTCTGATTTAGGACTTTCATGAGTAACATGTTAAATAACATTTCTTGCACCATGATCAAAATTATGACTAGATGAAACATACGATGCCTCATTTTCATTACAAACATTCCTATTGCATTTCCTAGTCCCAACAAAAGAGATATGCGAAGAATTTGTTGATGTCTCATAAATACAATTTTCTTTATTTGATGAAGCCATCCCTTCTCTTTGAGAACATAGAATGATTGAAATGCTCACCATCCCTATGACATTATAATAACATGCATAATGAGTTTTTCCCTCTAAATGCCCCTCCCCCCCAAAAAATTATAATTTCCCTCCAAATTTTCCTCCCAAAATTCTACCCCAAAATATTCCCTCCAAATTTCCCCCCTGATATTTTTCAATTATTTTCCCTTAAAAATTAAAAACAATTTTTACTCTTTTGTTTTGTTATTTACATGTTAAATACAATATTTATCATGTTTATCTATTTATCCCACATTTATTAAACATATTTATGATCCATATAATTTTAGGTATATATGTAGACAATATCCATAATTTATTTTTATCCCACATTGGTTATACTAACAATAATTTATATCATCTGTGTTATATATACACAGCCTTGTTTTATCTTTTTATATTGTGTTATATCTTGGGAAGTATTTGTTTTAGGATTTGGATCAAGCTAAAACATTGAGAAGACATACGAGGAGAATCTAACAAGCAAAGAGGAGAATATAGCATTTCAGAGGAAAATCTTAACAAAATCCTTAATATTTTTTTTAAAAAAAGGCAAAAAAAGTTAAATTTAGATATAATTTTTTAACTTTTGTCTAGTTTTTTATGGTTTTTTAGGTTATATGTTATAACATATAACCTAGGTTATAGGCTATATAACATATAACCTAGGTTATATGTTATATAACATATAACATACGTATATGTTATATAACAGATAACGTATGCTATATGTTATATAACATGTATGTATGTTATATGTTATATGTTATTAACATATAATTACATGCAACGCCCTAGTGTTGAAGGAAAATATCCCTGCGAATAGGTAGATCTCCTCTTGAGAGCTAGACTCTTAACTCTTAAGACAAAAGGTGCTTAACATGGACATTGACTTCCTTTTAGATCTACATAAACTAATGTGTGAGGGGGAAGGAGAAAATAAGTACCTTTTTATTGGTGTTTGTCCCTGCACAGTTCGAGTTGAGCTCCAATCTTAAACTCATCAATAATCCCTGTAGAAAAACAAAAGTGCAAACAACTTCCTACTATATTGAGATTAGCTCGAAATAGATCTATCTATTAGAAACAAATTCATGTGAGATCAAACATAGAATTGAAAGAAAAAGGCCAAGCATATTATATTAATGAGAACAACAATGACGAAAACTTACAACCATAGATGTGAGTGCAACGGCTTCATCAAATTCCCCTTGTCCAAACCCTTGCTTAAACAATCCACACACAGAATTTTGATGCTCCAAATGACATACCACTCATGAGATCATAAGTTTGGTATAATTCTCAATCTTCGCTCCCCCTCGTCCATGGAAATCCCTCATTATATAATATTTGGAGACTTAACCACCATGGAGAGAATCTCTCATCAGATCCACTAAGAAAGGGATCTCTAAGATATTTAGGGAGAAAATATCTCTTAAGGATTTTGGGGAGAAAATATCTCTCAAGGATTTTAAGGAGGAAATATTTCAACCATCCATGAGATCCTCCACCTTCCATAAAAAATAGGAAACCAAATGTGACGTGGATCCTCACACTTAATTACTTTCTTTTTCATGAATATTAATAATAATTCATGTGCACTTGATTCTCTCACTTAATCAATTTCTTTTCCATGACTATTAATAATAATTCATGTGTACTTAGTATTTCTTTGCTTTCATGTAATATATCCCTCCTCCACATTGACTATGGATTGTGACATAGGTTATTCCATGGTGTCAAGGTGTATGCGACACTTATATGACACTTTATGACACTTAGGGCGAGGTACCTAGGTGTGCAAATTTCATGTGTAATAGAATGCCCCCTAAAGTGTGAGGTCGGAAGAGAGAATGATGGCCGAAACACTTTACAAATCTTTAAAGTAAGGGTGTAGATGTAGAGAACTTGATAGAATCTACACACAAACATCCAACAAATATTATGACATGTTTCAAACCCAAGGCAGGCATACCTATGCTTGGGTGATAAAGACTTGCAAGATATGGCCACCATAAAATACACTGCGGATCCATGATTATATTGACAAAACGATATAGCCACTGAAGATACAATCTGGACCTATAATCCCATGACCTGAATTGATCATAGCCATGAAGAATACACATTAGATATATGAGATGACAAGACATAGCCATGACCAATACAAAGTGGATCTATGTGACAGTATATGTGTCATTGTTCAAGAGAAACTCCGTCACAACCTGGGCAAAGTACATATCGGAGTGATCACTCAACCCAGGGTCTTCTTACCGATCCTGATGTAGTATGAATATAACCATGTGAATAGATGTCTTGATGTCGAACATGGCAAAAACCACTTGATTACTGGTCAATGATTTAAACCGTTAACAAGCGCGAGGGAAATCACCATTGATGTCAATGATTCCCAAGGTACTCTAGTACATTCCAATGAATGTGAATGGATGAGATGAAGTCGAAAATCCATG
>JASDQU010411696.1:0-10411 GCA_032191745.1 Picea mariana | reverse complement strand
TTTCATGTTTCACTCCTTAAGAAATATGTACCTGATGCTAATCATGTTATCGATTGGACTGTGATTTAGGTGGAACCAGAAGGTGTCCTGCAAGTGCATCCTGTGCGCATATTGGACAGGAAAAGAAAACAGCTCCGGAATCAAGCTATAGAGCTTGTAAAGGTCCAGTGGACCTAGTACGGTCCTGAGGACATGACATGGGAGCATGCAGAGGTTATGCGGGCAGAGTACCCACATCTTTTTGAAAATTTTGAAAGGCTTGCAGATGTTGTGTAAAGTTGCACAGAGAACAGTGCAAAAATAAGGGGAGGGGGATTGTAGTGTCCCCAAGGCTGAGCCCCGTTATAAACCATGTTTTGAAAGAAATTGTAATTATGTTTTATAGGCTGGTGAGCCAAGTTCTTATAAGAGGGAGACTTATGTGCTATTAGGCTAGAGAGCCTAAGTGTTGAAGGCTAGGGGCCTGTTGTTGTATATGTAATCATGCAAAACAATTAATAAATATAAACACCGCCATGTGCAGAACAACCACGATGAATGAGTGAAGGGGGACTGAACATCCACAGAGTGGGCAAGGAATTAGGGGCTGAAGGTGGGAAAAGCGGCTAAGTGTTGAGCCTAGGGGGCTTAATCCTTGGGAATAATATTTTAATATTATTCCAAAAGAGAAGTGCATTATATGTTTTAACTTAATTCCTTTTTGGAAGGACATGTGATTTCCAAATGGTGGGAGGCACGCACGTTGCAAGAACGCATGCAGTCGCATGGGTGACAAGTGTCAACCCTGGCCATGCAATAAAAGGCTGAGATGATCCGTGTTGGGGGTTCCTCCTCCATGGGACTCACAGACTGCCAGAAGGGAAGGGGTCTGACTCTTGCAGAAAAACCCTCGTACATCCTCTGAACCGTCTGAACCTGTGTTGACCCTTGCATGGATTGTCTGTCACACATTCCTGACACTAGAGCGTGAGTCTATCCTGGGTAGGACAGATGGGAAACAACCATTTTACCGGGGTGGAGAAAGTCTGTGTAATTCCCTGCGAAAATTGCTTCTCAGGAAATTCCGAAAATCAACACTGTGAGACCTAGCTGCCATTGCTGAGCTTGTTCTGAGAGGTCTGAGTCTGTATTCCCGGTTGACTGTGGTGGTCATGCAGAGATGGATTGCGCGTGAATTGCTGTCCAGTGCAGGTGGTGATTGAGCCTGTGTGTGACCTCTCTCTAAGTGAGGGAGGTGGATGTTGTTGGAAGAGGTTTCTTCCAGAGAGTGTCCAGCACCAACTTTAGGCTCTGAGACTTCCTGATCCGGCCTATTGTCGAGACCCAGAGAGGGAGGTTAGCACCGATGGACTGTGCTTGTGAAGGTGTATACTCCTGGGTGGAACAAGCATGTGGGGAATGAGAGTCTGGTAGTAGTGTGCGTAAGATGGCATCCTGGGATGAATCCTTCCAGATTCTAAGTGTTGTTTTTCCTGTAACCTCAGCCTCGCTAGGATTCCTTGCCTTGGGGTGGAGCTTAGTCCCAGCTCGGGGGTGATCCACTGTTGAGCTAATGAGTAGTGTGGTCTAAGGCTGGGTGGTTCGTGGAAGGCCTGCACTTGGTTGGTGGATCCACCATTGTTACAAGATAAGTGTCTAACTATGTTTTATCACATTTTATCAATATGTTTTGTATCTTTGTATATTNTTATGAGTATTCTGAGCTTAAATGTATTTCATTGCATAAATGCACGTGATTAACTATGAATGAGAATGTGTTATTCCGCGTAGTAACACCTACACGGTAGCCAAGGTGCGCTACAGTTTTTCTGGGTTATCTGCCAAGTAGTCTTATAGTAACCCGGGGTAGTTGAGTGAAAGGGGTGTTACACTCGAGAATATACTCTCTAGTAGCTAGGTAATCGGGTAGTACAGATAAGGGTATGGTCTATCCTCCTTAGTTGGTGCCCTGAGATATTGGGCAAAGTACTATTGTTCAACCCCACACGTATATAAAAGAGCTATAGCACAGGGCAAATCCTTATTTGTAGGCACCCTAAAAACCCTAACCCTTGGGACGAAAACAAAATAGAACAGGAAGAGACAATATATATTGTCATGCAACCTTGTCGTCTGCATTCGAGTTGCGAAAATACTACATATTTCTTGTTAATAATTTCTCCATTGCACTCTTATTTGAGACCTATCCCATTGGACTCCTCTTTTCGTTTGGATCGCAGTAATACCTATCATTTTTTAACCTTTTTTTTCTCTGTGGTCCCGACCCCCTTTCGCCCCCCTTATTTGGGACTTAACCCATTGAATTCCCCTCTTCTCCCTAATCATCATGATACCCTTCACCCATAACCCCTTTTCTGTGTGGTTGCACCCACCCCTTTCTGGTTCCCCTCTTCATCAAGGCCCACACCCGTGGGCAAGACCTTGAAGCTCGCCTCAATACCTTGTCATCTAATTTCAAAGAGGCCCAGAAGGAAGTGAGGCAACTTAGTGCCAATATTACCAGTGTCAATAAAAAAATGCATTCCACTATAGATGCAAAAATGGAAACCATGAAACAAGACCTCTCTACCCAACTTGAATCCTTTGTTTCCTAGATCTGTGCCATGTTGAATATTACTGGAGACCTTACCTCATCTAACCAACCTTTTCACCCCAAAGGTGAGACTTCCTCTAATACCCAGACTTTTCAGTCTCATCACTTTTAGCATGACATGCAACTTCCTCGAGTGGACGTGAAAAAATCTGATAGCTGCGATCCCACCTTCCAGGTAACTCAAACGAAACATTGTTTCTCTTTGTACAACATTATAGATGAGTTTTCCAAACTCCAGTATGGTGTTCTACACCTAGATCAAGAATGTTGGCAATGGTGGAAATGGAGAAACAATTCCCGCCAAGGGTATGTGGCATTGGACACACTTTGTTGGAGAGATTTTTGACACTGACACCCACCATTTAGGCCATTTGACAAAGTTGAAACAATCTGGCACAATGGAATACTTTATAGTTTCTTTTGAGCACTTGGATTTCTGCACAGAGGGCATGTCTGATGATTTTTTCCAAGAATTCTTTATGAGTGGGCTCAAGGATGAGATCTGTGCCCACATCCTCATGGTTTTCCCCTAGAGTTGGGTGGAAGATACTAAAATAGCTAGGGAATCACAACAAGTTATCTATTCTCAAACCATAAAAACCTCTTTTATTCCTCTCCCAAACCAATCACTCCATCCCTTCCTTCCACTCCACTGAAGATCCAGAAATTGACCCGAGCAGATGGATGAACGCCAACTCAAGGGCCTTTGTTATAATTATGATGACAAATATTTTCCTGGGCACAAGTGTAAGGAACAAAATATTTTTATGGCCATATTTGAGGATGTTTCTAAAGAAGAGGTTAAGGCTCCCCCTATGGCAGAGTCACGTTACTCCCCAAACCCTCAAGTTAATTGGTTACATTAAGCATCAGAAGGTCATCATCCTCGTTGACAATGGAAACACCCATAATTTTATTCATCTTCGCATTTCCCAAGAAACTAATTGCTATATATGTGCATTCAACAACTTTCAAATCATGATTACCAATGGAGGGTCCATGAAATGTGGGGGGCATTGTGAAAATGTGCGTCTCCAAATTCGTCAGTAGAACATGAAATCTCATATGTTTGCTATCGACATGGGTGGTTGTGACATTGTGATTGGTCGAATGGTTAAGGACTCTTGGCCCCATTCTCATAGATTTCAATGAATTACCCATGCAATTCAACCATAAGAGCCAACAATATAAGTTCCAAGGAATCACAGTAGGTTCCCCTGATATGATCAATTCCTATCGCATGGAAAAGCTCCTCAAAAAATTTCATTCCAACATTATTGCACAACTTCATTCCATTCAAGCCACTAAGACACCCTCTGTGCATCTTGAGATCCAATCCATCCTCTACAAACATGAAGCTATTTTTCCACTCCCCAAGGAATTCCCCCTTCCCATGGTGTTCATGATCATTCCATTCCCCTCGTCTCTGACAACCTTCCTCCCAATGTTCTTCCCTATCGTCATCCCTTTTCCCAAAAAAATGAAATTGAGAAAATTGTTCAAGAATTGATCGTCGTGGGTGTTATCTGTTCTATTACTAGCCCTTATTCTTCTCATGTGGTCATGGTACTTAAGAAAGAAGGCTCTTGGCACATGTGTCCTGACTCTCGTGCCCTCAACAAACTCACCATCAAAGACAAATTTCTCATTCATGTCATTGATGATCTCTTGGATGAATTAAGTGGTGCCCAGTTCTTTACTAAACTTGATCTTCATTCTGGCTACCACCATATACATATAAAACTGGAAGAGATTTCTAAGACTGCATTTTTCACTCATGAGGGCCACTATGAGTTCTTGGTCATGCCCTTTGGCTTGTGTAATGCTCCCTCCACTTTCCAAAGACTCATGAATCATGTCTTTCATCCTTTTCTCCATCACTGTCTTAGTTTTCTTTGATGATATCCTCATCTATAGTAAAACATGGACATCCCATCTTGTTCATGTGGATCAAGTTCTTCATCTACTCTCTCAGCACCAACTTTTCATCAAACAATATAAATGTTCTTTTGGAACCTCAGAAGTTGAGTACTTGGGTCATATTGTTGGCAAGGATGGTGTCAAGGTGGATCCTAATAATATTGAATCTATGCAGGATTGGCCTCACCCCAAGACTCTCAAAGTTTGTGTGGTTTTCTGGGTTTAACAGGCTATTATCGCAAGGTTGTTAAGAATTATGGAAAAAATGTGGCACATCTCACTGCTCTCCTCTAAAATAATCCTTTCACTTAGACTCCAACAATTGATCATTCCTTCCAAGCCTTGAAGGAGGCTATGTGCACCACTCATGTCCTTTCCCTTCCTGACTTCACAAAGACCTTTGTCCTAGAATGTGATGCTCTAGGGAGAGGAATTGGAGTAGTCCTTATGCAAGATGACCGGCCTTTGGAATTTACCAACAAACAACTGTTAGAGCAACATTTGGGCCAATCAATCTATTAAAATGAAATGTTGGCTATTTTGCATGCAATGGATGTCTGGTTCCCTTATCTATTGGGGCAATGCTTCCAAATTAAGATAGATCGTCAGAGCCTCAAGTATGTTTTGGAGCAACGTCTTTCATCACCAGAGCAAAAAAAATGGGTGACTAAGATATTTGGATGTGATTATGAGATCATTTACAATAAAGGAAAATACAATGTGGTTGTTGACGCTCTTTCAAGAAAATATGAAGATGAAGGGTCTCTCTTTTCCCTCTCCTTCATTGTACCAGATTGGCTCCAAGTTGTTCACCAAGAATGGTTGCAAGTTCCCAAAATTTTACGTGTGATCCAACAATTGCAAGACAATTCTCCAGTTTCCCCAGGGTATTCTTGGCACAATGATGAGCTTTGCTACAAAGGTCGTCTATATTTAAGTAAACAGTGACAAATTAAATAAATTGTGCTTTATGAGCTTCATGCTACACCCACAGCTGGGCACTCAGGGTTTACTAAAACCTATGACTAGGTCAAACATTATTTTTTTGGGGATGGTATGAAACATGACATCCACACTTTTGTGGTGGAATGTGATGTTTTTCAATGCAACAAGGGAGAAATAGTCAAATCCCCTGGCACACTACAACCACTTCCAATTCCACCCACTATTTGGAGGGATATCTCTATGGATTTCATTATTGGCTTACCTAAATCGGGGAATAAGTTAGTCATCATAGTGGTAGTTGATCGTATTTCCAAGTCTGCTCATTTATGTGCTCTTCAACACCCATTTACCACCTCCACCATGGATAAACTTTTCATGGATCATATCTTCATGATTCATGGCATGCCTCATTCTATTGTTTCTGACCGAGATCACACTTTCACCAACAATTTTTGGCAAGAATTGTTCATGCTACAAGGTACCCAATTGCATCTCATCACAACCTATCATCCTCAGACTGATGGCCAAACTGAAGTTTTCAACAAGTGTTTGGAAACATATTTGAGGTGATTTGCATCTGAGCAAAAAAATTAGTGGGCTCAATGGTTACCACTAGCTAAATGGTGGTACAACACGTCTTACCATATAGCTACTCACATGAATCCTTATAAAGTAGTATATGGACAAAATCCACCTTCATTTCTCTCATACATGCCAAGTGTCTCGAAGGTTAAGGAGTTTGACCAAACTCCTACAGTTTGAGAGGCTATTCTCTGTTCCCTCAAAGAGAATTTGGTAATGGCTCAAAATCACATGAAGCAACAAACAGATCAAGGTCATTCCGAACGTCAATTTGCTGAAGGGGGCCATGTTTTTCTTCAACTTCAACCTTATAAGCAGAATTCACTCAAGGTTGAACATTATTAGAATCTTGCACCTAAATTTTATGTTCTTTATACACTTTTCAAGCGCGTGGGACCAACTGCCTACCCGTTAGCTTTGCCAAGTCATTCTAAGCCCTATCCTGTTTTTCATGTCTCTTGCTTAAAGAAGGTGATTGGAACTAAGTGCCAAACTCAAACCAGTCTCCCCGAGTTGGATGAAGAAGGTTCCATCTAGTTGCATCCACAAGAAGTCTTGGACCATCATGAGCGTCGTCTTCATCATCACACCATCAAGGAAGTGTTAGTACAATGGAAAGATACAACTCCAACAGATGCCACCTATGAGCCAACTACCATTCTGCAACAATTTCATCATCTCAAGCCTTGAGGAAAAGACTATTTTCAAGGGGGAGGGCATGTTAGGGACCTAATCTCTTGAATCCCTCATGTAGGTAGAATAATACATTTTCCATGTAATAAAGGCCAATTTTAATAAGGCCTAGTAATAAGGAAGGACAAGTCAAATGTAAGAAGACCTAATAGAAGCTTGTACCTCTAGAAGATCTTCCTCTAGATTGTTCTTGTGGTAGATAGATTTAGAATAAATGGGAGTCAAGGGCATGGGAAGTTTTGTTTAGAGAATTATTGTAATAGAGCGTTGCAATGTTGGAGGTTTCCCCCTCAAAGAGGAAAGTGAACATTGTTTCCTATCAATAAAGGTATTATTTTGGTGTTGTGGTTTCATCTATTGTGTTGTTCCGATGTTATTCTTTGCAACATTTTTGTTTTATGTTATTATAATAGATCTGGTACCTAACATGTAGTCAGTGAGTCCATGCTTAGGGAGAAGATTATGAAAGCTATGTGTGATTCACCTTTGATAGGGAATTTTGGGTACTCTTATGAGTATGAGGCACCACAGGTGATAGGTCTACTTTCTAGGGAAGTGTTTAGACTCCACAGATTACTTGAGTACATTAATGGTGATCGGGATAGCAAATTTTCTGATGCAGTTTGTTAGGAGCTTAAAAAAATTGCAGGAACATAGTGGATTCCTAGTACTTGGTTTCCAACAAATTTTGGCATACCAGGGACTTGGATCATTTTGACTATGATGGCACCACGACAACTAGAAAGCATTTCGAGTGGTGGACTTCCAATTTGGTGGTGGGATCCGTGAATTCATCTGAGTGATATATTGATTCAGATGATGATCATGATCATGATCGACAGAGTTGTGACAGTGATTGGTCAGCTTTATTTTTGGGATGTCAGTAGAGGGAAGATCAACACTTACTATATATGGAAAGACAGAATCAAGGCCAAATGTGGATTTGCAGACTTAGACTTCCCTAAGACACCTTAGCAGGGGAGGATTCTGGACAGTGGTTTCAGTCCCTTTAGGGATTTCAGCTCGAGGTTCCAGGAGAGGAGGATGCAG
Source organism: Picea mariana (assembly GCA_032191745.1). Taxonomy (NCBI): domain Eukaryota; kingdom Viridiplantae; phylum Streptophyta; class Pinopsida; order Pinales; family Pinaceae; genus Picea; species Picea mariana. The sequence continues at coordinate 2,628 of JASDQU010411696.1, read as the reverse complement.
ACTAGGCGCGTTGGGAAGACAATGATGATCAGAGTAGCGCAACGTCAATATGGTGGTTCCTTTTTGGAATTATTTTGGGACCCTAGGATTATAGTGTTTAATATTTCAACTACTATTAGAGATGAGAGTGCCAATTTTGACTCTTCGAAGTCTACTTTTGGGAGGTTACGGAGTGGTTGCTTGGAGGAGTGGGATTCTAAGGAGTTGACTGAGTTGATGATCTGGATTTTATGAGCAGAACGAAATGAATACAGATTATTAAAATATGCTTAACATAGAATAACAGAGATACAATAAAACTGGTTTTCTATTCAATAAGGAAATAGGCTGAAACTGTAAAATGTAGCGAAAAACAAGCTTGCTAGAATGGTGGCGGCTTATCTCTGAGAAGAGATGTGACGGTTGCGCTCATTCGCCAAAATATAATTACAATGAGGCTTTGAAGGCATTTTTACAATAAACAGGAATGTCAAAAACCCTAGAAATCCAAAAACCTAACCCTAGGAGATGAAGCGCCAAAAGTCAAGTGGGCCCTGTTTGGGTAAGTTAGTCGGTCAACTTCCCAGGGTCGTAACTTTTGCATACGATCTCCGTTTTAGGCGCACAATAGTCCATTGGAAAGGTCTATCCAAGGACTACACATTTTGGTCTAATCTACTAGAGGGCATTTTCGACTGTGTTGATCTCTAAAAACGTTGTTTAGGGCCTCAAAATGGCCCCGCAAGTCAGGGACCTGAAAACTAGGAAAAAAAAACTGCCAAAATGAACCAGTTGGAATAGGTGGGAGTCCACCGACATCCATATGGACCAATCATCCCCCCTTAGGAAGCAATAGTTTCCATTGCGTTGAGTTCCCCCATTAGATGAGGAAATTTCTGCTGAATTTGGCCCCGGGTGAGCCACTTGCCTTGGTGCAGGAGCTGCCCTGCTTTAACAACTCGATAAAGCTGGATCCTTTGTTGTTAGGTGCCCTTGATCTGTGTGTCCACAATCTGATCACTGGATTCCTGTTGCATGCAGTCAGGGTTGATTTCTATTGGTGTCAACTACTTTTCTATATCTGAGGTGTCCAATAATGGTGGGAAATATGGTCGAAGGAGAGCCACATTGAAGACTGGGTGCAGGCCAAGGAAAGGGGGAACGTTGAGCGCAAAAGCATTGTCACCCACAGCCTTGGTGATGGTGTATGGACCATACCGGAGTGGGCGAAGCTTCTGATGGGGCCCTGTAAGGCATTCTTTCTGCAAGTGCAACCAAACTTTGTCGCCTACCTGAAACTTATGTGGCACCTGGTGTTGATCATGGCGCTACTTGTACTTGGCATTGGACTTATATAAAATATCCTGAACCTATTGGTGGATGTGATGGATCCTCTCAATGAACCGGGTGGCTTTGTCAGCTTCTGGTGGAGCAGGGGATGAGTCGTCCAAGGTGTTCGCCAGTGGTAGTGCAACATCTATGGGGCCCAATGGTTGGAATCCCAACCCCACCTGAAAGAGGCTGTGGCCAGTTGAGCTATGCAGGGCTCAGTTGTAGCTATGCCGGACATAGGGAAGAATCTCATCCCATGTGCGGGGATGCTTAGAATTGTACATGCCCAGGATATGTACAATCATCCGATTGGCGACCTTAGTTTGGCCATCTGTCTGGGGGTGGAAGGCAGTGGATTTGGTGAGCTTGGTATCCAACAATGACCAGAGGCTCGACCAGAATGTGCTGAGGAACCGACTGTCCCGATCTGAGATAATGGTTTTTGAGATCCCAAAGTGTACCCAGACGCGTTCAAAGAAGATCTTGGCAGTGGCCTCTGCAGTGATGTTCTTCTTGCAGGCGGCCATAATTGCCATCTTGGAAAAACGATCAACAACCAAAAAAACACAGTCATTGCCCCTCTTGGTGGAGAGGAGGCCTGACATGTAGTCCATGGATATTTTAGCAACCTTTCTATTACCATACTTCGTGGAAATATAACAATAATTCTCTAATTATAAAACAACATGCATTTAAGCAAGAAATACATTTAAGCTCAGAGTAAGCATAAGAATTATTACTAACATAAATAATCCATGGAATTAACATTAATCCAAATGCACAGCAGATTACATGATAATTATAATACACAGAGATACAGAAACATAATTAAAGCATCATATGGAATTTATCTTAGAAACAGTGGTAGTTCCACCAACCAAGTGCAGGCCTTCCACGAACCTCCCAGCCTTAGTCCACACTACTCGTTAGCTCAATAGTGGGTCACCCCTGAGCTGGGACTAAGCTCCACCCCCAAGGCAGGGAATCCTAGGCTAGGCTGAGGTTACAGGGAAAACACACTGTCACAAGGAAGGCATTCTCTCCCAGGAACCACTCATGCTCACTGCCCACAGACTCTCCTTCCCCACATGCTTGTTCCACCCCAGGAGTATACACCTTCTCTATCACCTAGACAATCCTTCGGCTGCTAACCTCCCTTGCCTTGGGTTACATCAACAATCCGGACCAGAAGTCTCCGAGTTCTGTGGTAGCTACAGGGTTCCTTCCAGGAGTTCTCTCCTTCCTATGTGCACTCTCTCACCTAGAGAGAATCGCTCACAAGTCAACAACCTGTTCTTCCAACTTCAATCACCTATC
>JASDQU010411694.1:0-10064 GCA_032191745.1 Picea mariana | reverse complement strand
AGCATCAGTGACAGGTATTTAAAATCAAAATTGTGAAGTGTTTACTTAAATTTAACCTATTATGCAAACTGTTATGTAGATTTAATTTGTTAGGCAAATTGTTTTGGAAAATGTTATTCTATTTATCAAAATCTGGGAATGAATATGCGTGAGTAAGAAATTTTTTAGTAAGTTTCAAAAATTTCCGCTCTGTTTTAATTTATGGTAGCTTAAATGAAATCCTGGTTGTTACAGGATCACAGTCGAACCAGCAACCCCAAATCCTACAGGTGGTGACATACAAGAGATTGTCCGCCAATCTCTCATAAGAACACATAGTTCCTTGGCCCGTTTAAGGCAACCAAATCGACCTTTGGACCAACCTTTAGATTTCTCTGATATCAGAGAACAACTCGGAGGCACTAACCTCACCGTGAACCCTACAGATCCAATCCTCACTCCTGCTGCAGGAGGATCTGGAATACCTCCCTCACCACCTCCATCATCTCCTTCTTCTTCTAGAGAAGAATCTTCTGACGAAGGCAGTTCCCCTTCTCAACCTTCTACATCACCTACACCAATGTCCAACCAGAACAATCCTGCCAGACCCTGGCTCGACCAGGATGCAGTAGCCGTACCTGGGCCTCAACATCCCTTACCCAAACATCCAGAGAAGTGGCTTCCCAAGTTTGACCTTGACTCTAAACAGATCGCTGAAGATCACATTAAAAAGTTTATGTTAGCCATAAGACTCCACAATGTCGAGCATGAAGACGTGGTCTGTAGGTTGTTCCCCTACACTTTCAAAGGCAATGCATCTACATGGTACTTTTCCCAACAACCCCATACCATCGTGTCTTGGGATGAGTTCGAATCCTACTTTCTGAAAAAATTCGGAGATGATAAGTCCCCGGAATTCCTAGTCATTAAGCTTTCTAGCTTAAAAATGAACCCAAAAGAGAAAATTAAAGACTTTAATCAAATATTCTTAACACTAAAGAAACGAATCCCTACGGACTCGATGCTTGATGAGAATCTGATCATAGCATACTATACAAAAGCCTTGCATCAAAGTATAGCCATTTGGGTTAAACGATCTAAGAAAGCCACGTTGTTAGAGGCCTTCGAAGAGGCCAGCCAGATTGAAAAAGACATACTTAGTTTAAAAGACACTACTAGCAACGAAACAAAGACTAGTTCTTCTTCCAAAAAGAAGATCGAAATCCTCCCTAGACCTACTCAAAGTAAAACGCAGCCTGAAAACTCTGATTTATAAAACTAAACTAAAGTCGTTCAAAAACTGTCAAATCGAGTCATAGATTTGAAAAGGACGGTCGAAGAAGCTTCTTCGAGCAAAGGGCCCTACAAACCCCCGTTCAGGAATCCTTTTCCCACCAACCGACCTAATCCTACTACCAAAGGCCTTAATCTAGAAAGTCTGCAATACGCTCTACAAACAATTCTAGAAGCCCGGGATAACTTGATGCCTCCTGAGGTTCCTGAGGAGGTAGTTGAACAAGAGACAGTTCAAGAAGAAGAACCTGCTCTGAACATTTTTGGACACTTCTCGGATAGTATTTTCCAAGCTAACTAGGAGACAGTACATCCCTACAATACTAGGAGTAAGAAATCAAACAAACCTTCTTCCGAAAATGTTACGACTTTTCCCCCAAAGCAATCTAAACCAGTTGAGACTAAACAGAGTCATGTAAACCCCAACTTAGATTATGATTTAGTTGAAGATCTTAAAAAGTTAAGGGCTAGCATTTCTGTTTATGAGTTATTGAAATTTCCGTTTCTGCTACAAAAAATGTTACAGAACATCTTAGAGAATAGAAAAAACGGTAATTCAAGTAGTAACAAGGTTGTTCAGAACAAAGTTCCTTCGAAGACTTCCGCTAAGAATAATTCTGATCCTCAAGAGAAGGGAAGCCTTCCTGTAAATAATGTAAATAATGTAGATAAATTAGCTGTAGAAACTGCGAGTAAAAAGCCACAAACTACCACCCTTAGTACTCGCAGGAATGTACCTCCATTTTTGTTAACTTTCGAAATCTTTAATAGAAACGTGCACAATTGTATGGTAGACTCAGGAGCATCATCCAATATAATGCCATGGTCTGTGTGTCAGAAGATTAATGCTGAAGTTGAACCATCCACATTAAAAATCATCCAACTTGATCGAACTAATGTTAAAGTTATAGGCGAATTAAGGAATGTACTTATAAGATTACCGTCTAACCCCAAAGTTCATCAAGTAATTGATATTATTGTTGTGGATATTCCAGAAGTGTACGGTATGTTTTTAAGCAGGGACTGGTCCGAGCAGCTACACGACTATTTTGCGACAGATTGGTCTCACCTATGGTTGCCCAAGAACGGCAAGTCCAACAAGATCAAGGTAAATCGTGAACGTTACCTAAAGTTCACAGTGACAGATCTGAACGATCCCAATGAACCATTTACACCTTCTGTTGATTCACCCGAAATACAAGGGATGGATACCTTTTTCGGCAATTTCATGGCCGAGACTTTAGCTATCACCAATCCAGAACAACATTCCGAGATTGTAGCATATGTGCAGCCAGAAGCTTCTACACAATGGTCTCATGTACCCGATAAAAATCAAATTTGGTCTCTCTACTTTGACGAGTCAAAGTCCAAAGAAGGAGTTGGTGCAGGTTGTGTTATTATTGATCCGGCAGGTAACAAAACCATGATTGCATGTAGGCTAGAATTTGAATGTACTAATAATACAACGGAATATGAGGCTTTATTACAGGGTCTCAGAAAAGCTTTAGATATGAACATTCAAAACTTGACTGTTTTTGGCGATTCTGAAATCGTGGTTAGATAGGTAAGAGATTCTATCCACTGTCTGTTTCCGCATCTTAAAAGCTACCAATCCGAGGTATGGAATTTAATGAATCAGTTTTTTTCTTTCAATATAAATTCTATTCCTAGATTGAATAATGCTGAAGCCGACCTATTAGCTAATGTAGCTTCCAAACTCTTTCCTGCAGAAGGCTTGTCCCCGGATACATTCTTCGTCAAACTGTTGTTCAGGCCATCCGTTCCTGACAACATCACAAATTGGAGAGTCTTCGACGATGATCAACATATTATTAACTTCTTGCATATGGAAGAAACTTTTCAAGGCACCGTGATCGACGAATGCACTCACGACGACAATTTTCGCGATTTCACGGTAATACCAGATCCGAGAACTCCTGCATCTTCATCGGACATGGTAAATTCGATCCCTAAATCTGTAGTTAGATAGAGAAATTTTATGATCTGCAAGATAAATTCAAAAAAACGGTCAACTGTAAAACAAATAGTTCCTCTTTATTATATGAAAAAGTAAACTCGGGAATTGATGACAATCCACGGTGCATTAACTTAGGGGTAGGGTGTTCTGAAAAAGAGAAATCCGCATGGACGCATGACGACCTAAAGACCTTTGACCCTAACATCATAAAACCCGTCATTCCTATGAAACCCTAAACCTTGCCGTTTCAACAAAAGTTAAGAAAAATGCACCCTAAGCTCGAACCGAGCGTTAAAAAAGAATTGAATAAACTCCTTAATGCTAAGATAATTTTCCCAGTTAGGCACACGCAATGGGTTTCTAACCTTGTCCCTGTCCGGAAGAAGAGTGGGGAAATCCGACTATGCGTCGATTTTCGAAACCTTAATAGAGCGTCTGATAAAGACAACTACCCTGTCCCACCTATGGAACAGATCCTTCAACAGGTATCTAGTTCTAAGAGACTGTCCTTATTGGATGGTTTTTCAGGGTACAACCAAGTCCTGATGTCTCCTCCAAACCAACTTAAAACTACCTTCCGCACTCTATGGGGCACCTTCGCTTATAGGAAAATACCCTTTGGACTCATTAATGCTGGTGCCACCTTCCAGAGAGCGATGGATATTGCATTTCGAGGCTAGATCAATCAGTTCCCCGTAGTTTACCTGGATGATGTTATCGTCTTTTCAAAAAATAAAGATGATCATTTAGCTCATTTGAGAACCGTTCTACAGCAATGTCGTAAATACGACATTTCTTTAAATCCTAAAAAATCTATTTTCGCTGTAGAACAAGGTAAACTCTTAGGATTCATTGTATCAAGCGAAGGGATGATTATCGACCCCGAAAGGACTCAATCCATCGCGAAACTTCCTCCTTCCTCATCGAAAAAGTCTATGCAGTCTTTCTTAGGCCAGATAAACTTTGTCAGGAGATTCGTCCCCAGTTTCTCTGAGATGGTCAGACCCTTACAAAATTTGATTAAGAAAGACGTACAATATCATTGGGGACCCTCAGAAAACCAAGATTTTACTTCAATAAAGAAGGCCATAATAGACGCTCCTTCTCTCATGAGCCCCGAATTTTCAAAAGACTTCACGCTTTACACATTTGCTTCTGACCATTCCTACACTGTTGTCCTAACTCAAAAGAATGCTGAAAACAATGAAGTACCCATTGCCTTTATGAGCTCTGCCTTCAAAGGCACAAAACTTAATTACCCAGCGGTAGATCATCAAGCCTACGCTGTCTTCAAAGCAGTTAAACACTTCCGGTCTTATCTTTTGAAATCTAGGATGAAAGTTATTGTCCCTTATCCAGCCGTCAGGAACCTGTTAGTGCAGAAAGAGTTAGGTGAAAAGAGGGCGAACTGGGTTACCTCCTTGCAGGAGTATGACATAGAAATTACCCCAGCTCAGATAGTGAGAGGCCAAGGGTTATGCAAGTTAGTTGCTGATTCAGCAGCAGGACAGCAAGAAGAAAACAATATGTCACACCTAGGACAGCACAATCAAAATGCAATCTGTTGTGCACAAAACTCTGTCAGTCCTTGGTATGACGATATAAAATTCTGTCTTGAACATGGATCAGCCCCCCGTCACTTGGATCCCACTAAAATAAGAGCGTTGAGATTAAAGTCTGCCTCCTTTCATTTGATTAATGGTATTCTGTTTCGTCAAAATTTTGATGGCGTACTGATGCACTGTCTTGAGAAAGACGAAGCAGAAAAAGTCTTACTAGAGTTGCATGCAGGAGAAGCTGGTGGGCATTTTGGTGGTGATACCACTGCCCATAAAGTTTTGAGAGCCGGTTATTAATGGCCCACACTTTTTAGAGACTCCCATGCCTTGTGTCGTAAATGTATTATTTGTCAAAAAGCATCCGGGCGGTTACAGAAACCAGCCTTTCCTTTGCATCCCGTTTCAGTAGACTCTCCTTTTCAGCAGTGGGGCCTTGATATCATAGGTCCAATCAATCCGCCATCCTCACAGCAACATAATTTTATCATAACAACCACAGATTATTTCACCAGGTGGTCTGAAGCTGCCGCATTAAGAACTATGAATACTAGTCAGGTAATTGCCTTTCTAAATTCAAATATTATCACTCGTTTTGGTATCCCTGATTGTTTAGTATTCAATAATGCTTCTTACTTTTCATCTCTTGAGATGAGTGAGTTCGCTTTAGAAAAAGGAATTAAATTGAGGTATTCTGCTAGCTATTACCCCCGGGGAAATGGATTGGCAGAATCAACAAATAAGAATCTGATTAAAATTATCAAGAGAACGGTATCTGAGAATCACAAAAACTGGCACAATGCACTGTTAAACGCAATTTGGGATGATAGGGTAACACCAAAAACTGCTGTAGGTAACTCTCCCTTTTTTCTCATTTATGGAAGAGAAGCAATTTTTCCACCACATATTCTTCTTCCCTCACTACAGCTATTGCAGAAAATACAAGAAGAAGACTGTCCCCCTCTGGAAAACCGAATTAACGCTTTAATGAAACTAGAAGAGGTAAGAGCCCAAGCTAAACGTAAGTTATATCAGCATCAACTAGTGGTCAAAAGCTGGTTCGATTCTAACTCTGCCTCTAATAGGAACTTCGAAGTAGGTGACCTTGTCTTGAAATGGGGCAAACTGCATGAGGGAAAGGGAGAACACACGAAATTTCAAAATTTATGGCTTGGACCGTTTTTAATTGCTGAGAAACTGGGTCCCAGCTCTTTCCGATTGCAGAATCTGGAGGGGTAGCCTGACACCTATTCGGTGAATGGCCAAGCTCTGAAAAGATATTTCGCTTGATGACAACCTTTTGCATACTATGTACATATTTTTCTTTGTTTGCTTTTCTTTTGCTGTTTTGGTTTTGATTTTTCCTTTGCGCTTATCAATTTTGCTTTTGGAAATACACATACCTGAATTTTGGAACTGTTCAGACAAAGAAAAAAGAAAATTCTTTCACTAAAATGACTGCTGAAAAATTGTGTAAACATCAGTTATATTCTTTTGAAATTTACATCTGTGTCGCAAAAACTGTTGTTTGAAAGAAGTTAACTGATTTCGATCTGTGAGTAAAGCCTGTCGTGATCATCTATTATCTTCTTATGCTGTCCCTGTTCCTTAAGGGAACGACTCAGAAGATGTCTCCCTGCTTTAGAAGGTTGTTTCTTTAAACAAACCACCTCTGGATCTTAATGAAGGATAGTTCTAAAAAATTATGTTGAGGTCTGTAAAAAAATATGCTAAAATATCATAATTTTCAGCGTCGCCCCGCTCAATTATATATCTTTAAAAAAATAAAACAAATCATTAAAAGAGCTGTCGAAAATGCTTGTAAACCTGTCGGGATGTTGAAAAGGTCTGCTGGCAGCGGGTAAATGCATGCATGACGCCAAGACAACTTTACCGGGGTACTGAACAGGCCCGCTGGCAGCGAAGCAATGTCGGGTATATGAAAATTTGCAAATATGAAACCTCTGACCTTAAAATGTCCTTTATTCTGATCTGGAACTTCTTGGCAGGATACAGATATCAGAGTGGGTTAAATGGCAACCCTGTCGAGGCTATGGACGCCTGCTGGCAGCAATGGCCATGTCAACAGTATTGGAGATTTTATCTTTAATATCGTGGCTCGCTTATCTTAAGACTGTTATCAGTTTTTATCCTTTAAACACTGCTGGAATATTTGATCATTAATGATGTTTAAACAATTTTCTGGTTATTTTTGTTGGAATTATTCTTGTTATCCTAATCTGAATTTGTTCTTTTGGCAGAGATAACTGCTTCTACCAGTGTGTCACCATTGTTGGTAGCCAATTCTCTTTTTTACCCTATCCTTATAAAGCTGCCTGCACCAGTGTTTTGGAACCCTTGATTTTCATCGTAATCGTTGAATAAAACGACACTATTATTTCGCACATTCGCACACCTGCCTTTGTTCTCGTTTTCACGACTACAAGCGTGAAAAATTTGATTTCAAAGTCACATTAAAATCATCACTGGATTGTTATGGTCACTCTTGTCTATATGTTCACTGCATTTCCAATTTAATTATAGTCGCACAGTTGGCAAGACTCCAAGATCTTTACTCATTTGGTGTTCTTTAATTGTTAATATGATTTCGTTTTTATAAGATTGCGATGATATTATGATGACTGTCATTGAGTCCTTAATACATTGGTGGTTTCATGTTCTATAGTCTTTCATCGATTTCCTTGACACGTTGGTTTCATGAAAACACATTGAGGATGTGGTTAGATCCTTGGTTTAATCATTTCAAACAACACATATTTGGTATGATCAAACCCTTGGTGTTAATTTCGAATCATTGTTTTGGTTTTAAAGCTATAAATATTGCTTGCGCAAATGTTTGGTCGACTCACTATAGATTTCATTGTTTGAATGGCATTGTTTTTTTAACATATGCAATTATGATTTGAATCGCTATATGCACCGTCGGTTGTACTTATGAAATGACTGTTTTGCATGGGATGATCTAGCTCCACCACCCTCGCACATTCGGGCATTAATGCCTTCCCCCTTATCCTGGGTCATCTTTGTTGATTTTTGGTTAAGCCTGTGTGCTATCGATCCTACGAATACCTTGTTCTAACCCTTGGCCGTAAACCCTTGCCCACTGTGTATTATGTTCTATGGCACCGGTGGTGCGCATAGAACCAAATGGTAGCCAAACTCTGTTGCTATTCGATAATGCTCGCAAAGATTTGGAAAACGATGGTTGGTTGGTGTTTATCCAAAGGTTTGAGGGTTTTAACCTTTCGGTTGCCCAACAATTCTCCCTCACCTTTGATGGATGCAGGGCTAAGGTCGGAGACATACAACTCAAGCTCAATGAGGAATTCGTAAGCTCAACTACAGGACTACAAGCTACAGGGCAAAGGTGGTTTAAAAATTCCAAAGTAGACGAGGTGCCATGGCCGCTCCTATTCACATCAAGGGAGATTGTTTCTTGTGATAGAGGTATGCCTATCACTACCCTCAAACCCAGGTGGCACGATCTTTTGGCAATTATTAAGTAGTTTGTGACCTGCGAAGGTCGGTATGGCTTGGTATTTCTGTATCATCTTCGGTTATTGATGAATTTTATAGGCTACCCTCTGAATATGCCACATTATTTCTTGCGTAGTCTTTACAAGATGTCTAAAAGATTCAAGCGTGAGAAGGCTGATAGCAGCCTTTTTCATCATTGCTTGATCAAGCTTATTATCGTCCACCATTTAAGCCTTAGTGGTGACTGTTGGCAAGCCTTCCTATCTAGGAATGGCTTTGCCACTCCTGAGTCTGTCCAAGAGGACAAGGTTGTGGTTACTGAAACATTGGTTGGACTAGCCGTGCCACTTCATATCCTTCTACCCCCTGTTAAACCCTCGGATTGCCCCGATATGGACCTACCCGATACCTTGGCCAACCCGCGTGTTAAAGAAAATGCACAGGCCGTCAAAAGACCTGTGAGGAAGAAAGGCAGAGGCGATACTACTGTCAATAGTAAAGGGAAGAAAAATGCTCGATGGATATCGAGATGTGCTAGGAATAAGCACAAGCCAAACGTTGATCAGAAGCCAATATTGCTGAGCGAGGACTCAAACTCTGAAATTGAACGTTTCTTGACTGAAGAATACCCCTATTCTCATGGCTTGTGCTCTAAGGAACCCTATGACTATGTCTCTAACTTACCTCCGTGCCTCAAAAATGACCCAAACTACCTGGGAATCAAGCTGCACAATGAAACCCCTGGTAACCCTAACAAACCCTCGCCTGTGATGCCAAAGCCTGATCATTCACCATGTATCCAATGTAGTTCGTGGCTTGAACGTTATTACACCGACGTTCCCCTGCTGCAATCAAAGATCAAATCGTTAGAGGAACGAGTGACAGTGCTATCGAAGGAGAACGACAGGCTACAAGCCAACGAGAAGAAACAAAAAACCACCGGTTCCATTGTCTTCAGGAATGTTGAAGCAGCAATGGCCTTCGTCAATTCAAAATTATCATGACTGAGCTATTTTCTCACTGCCCAGGTATGTGTTTCGATATTGATTTTGTTTTATGAATTGGTTGAATTAATATAATAGATTGGATTTGCTTTGTTCGTTTTGATAAATTCAAAGTGATTATGTTACTTTCGATTTCGTTATATACATAAGATTTCATTGCTAAACTCAGACGCAACTATGATTTGGTTAGTGCGATTTTATTATTCTCGAATTAGTTTAAAAGATTGATTTGTTTTCAATCAGGTTTGCTATTGATTAGTTCTGTTTGCTTTTAATAGACTAAAAACAATCCTGTTGACTTCAATTTACCAAAAACAATTTTGTTTTGTTTTGAATGAATATTTTCGCTTTGATTGCATTTGACCCGTGCAAAGGATTTGTTTGCTAAAATCGTGTGGCTGTGTTTTGATTGATACGATTTAGCAAACGATTGTGTCGGCCCTGAATTACTTCGATCCATCTCTTTTGGTCCGATCCTGAAATGATTTTGTACGTCTAAATTAGCACAGTCGTTTGTATAATACGATGGATTCAAAGTTAGATTTGATACGACTTTATTAGTTTGGATTTAAATGATCTTTTCAATTTAGTTTTGATTCAACAACATTTTTGTTGAGTGCTGAGTCGACATAAACTATTGCATGAATGATTTGTTTGATCTGTTACAGTTTGTGTCGATTGAAATTGGTTCAAACAAGATTTCATTTGCTATCGATTAGCATAGAAGTTTTGATTTGAATGATTCGTTTGGTTTTC
>JASDQU010411693.1:0-10457 GCA_032191745.1 Picea mariana | reverse complement strand
TTGTATATATTGTATAGCGAATGGTGAAATTCGATATAATGAAAAAGAAAGGTTTTCCCGGTTGAGGGTTTCCGGTAAAGATCTCTGTGTATTCTGTGTATGAGCCATTGATTAATTTCTGTATTGCTTAAGAATATATATGCATTGCTTTACTTCACAGGTTTAAAACTTACAACTTCGTGTTTCGAGATTTTGGGGATCATGTTGTCAAGAGGTATGTCATTGATGAATCTCGAATCCCAAAATCGCGATATGATTAACTTAGTCTTTAATAATTAGTAACTTCGATATTTCGGGAAATCGGGGATTAGGATTCCGTGATTGGAAATGCATTAAAACATATGTTCTCAGTAAACCCCAAATTCCGAGATTTTTTTTAAAAGTTAATCTTAACTCCTTTAGGGTTTAAACTTTTCGTGATTTAAGAAATAATTTTACAGAAAGCACATTGGGACTTTTATAACATTTTTGGTTTTTTACCTTTTATTATTTAAAGAATAAAGCTTGTCGGGATTTCGGTACTGGCCTTTTGGAAAATATAGTGAAGGTTATGCTTCATGAAAAGCCGAAACCCGAAAAAGGAAGATTTTAGTTTTGAAGATAAAAAATTTAATATATGTTTCAACATAGGCTGCAATTGGGGACCTTGTCTCCTTTTGGGATGAGGAGAACAGGTAGACTTAATGCCTTTATTGGGTAAATGGAGTCAATGGCTTCTTTCTGTAGAACTTGTTTAGGAAGGGGGTATAGAGGGAAAAAGAGATTTCGTGTAGATTTCTGAAAAACTTTTCAAAACTCTCAATGATGTAAACTCAGCTGCAGTCACAGTCATGATCTTCTCCTTCTCTCTACTAAACTTAAGTTTTCTTTAAGATGATCAAAAAAATCCTAGGAAACCCAACAGATCTTGTGGGCTTTTGGCTTGCATCAAATGAAGTAAATTTCATGTTTTTAATTGGGGAGCCCTGTCTAGATTTGGGATGAAGATCCGATTTCGAAGAGGCTGGTAACCAGAATAGAGTTAAATTTATGTATGACAACCTTACAGATACCTCAGATATTGCTTCATTGCCAGTGAGACTATTCAGTACCCCGGTGAAGCTATCTGTCCCTTTTTATTGAATTTCCTTTCACCACTTCGAATCATAATTATGCATTTAAATGCTAAGATGAGGGCAATCATTTAAATGAATTTCCTTTCATCGTCTTTTGGACTATATGGGGGAAATCAAATATGAATTTCTTTTCACCATCTGTCTTATATTTTACTTTTTGAAAATGATGTGGGGGCAATCAGTGGTAGTAAGTATACCAGGGATGGTATCTGTGTAAAATTTATAGTAGAGGTCTCTCAACTTGCTTTAATTACCTTGGACCAACCTTTTTTAAACTTTCAAAACACATTAGTTCATAGGAAAAAACAAAGGGGAAGATTAATTTCAGGGGTCTTCCTTCGAGCAAGCCTAAATCCTTAGAAAACTGTTAGGAAACCTAGGAGAGTCAGGATCGGCCTAAGTATAACTTTGTTTAGTCAGAGAGTGAGGAGTTGTGAGGATTGGTTTACCTTTTAAGAACTATTTTTTAGCTTCCAAAGTTAAGACATAATCTCTTGTCCCTCTGTGGGAAAACCGGAAAGATGTTTGGTCTTTTAAGAAGGCAAAACTGAGGATAGAAAGGGGTGATAGAGAAAGACTTGGAAATAGAAAAAATAGGGGTCATGAATTAAACCCAACTCTTAGAACTCTTTGTCAGAGACGCTTTCCTCTCTTTGTTTATTTTAATTAACTCTTATCTTATTCTAAGTGAAACTCTTAGGGCCTAGATTTAGAAATCATTCTTTTAGTGACATATCACACTTACGAGATAATCACCGCACTTTTTAAAAAACTTTGTTAGAAAAAATAGACTTTTCTGGAATTGACACCTTGCCTTACCATTTCCGTTCTCTTTTGAAATAACCGAAATCTTTATATCACCCGTTTTCAGTGAATTTATCTTTTGAAATATGGATATCTGTTTGTTCCTTTAGCTTTGTTTGGGATGCAAGCCGGGATCCTGTAAAGGAACATAACAAAGAGTATTAGGGATTTTAAAAGAATTGAATACATTGAAAATTTTATATCCCTACTTCTAGAAAAACATTAACCTATATTTATTTATTTTTTTTATTTTTTTCTTAAAAGACTTACGAAAGAAAATTATGAAATAAAAAGAAAAATCAAGCGGTATATATAGTGGGAATTCTGAAAATCAATTATTCTGTATAATGTCTTAAATAATGCCCATTGACAGGGGCATTGAGGATTTTACCGTCCAAATTCTCTAACAGAAATGAATTTTTTCCCTCAGGAGTTGTTACCTTGAACGATCCGTACCAGATGTGATCGAATTTACCATGTTTTGCTGAGTCCTCTTTCCTTGCATCCCATTTTAAAACCAAATCTCTCAGGAGAAAATTTATGTCTTTGGCCTTACGATCGAATAGTGCCTTCATGTCATCCTGGTATTTCTGCAACTTTTCTTCCACTTCGGCCCTATGCTCTTGGACTTCAATCAACTAATTTATCCTTCTTGTGACATGATTTGGTTCTTCCTTCTCATCTTGCCAAAGTTTCATTATAGGAAGCACTAGGTTTATAGGTAACACTACATCGGTCCCGTACACCATTTGGAAAGGAGAAGTACCGATAGACTTTTTCGTGACTATCTGATTTGTCCACAGAGCATATTTCAAATGCACATGCCAGGATTTCTTGTTTTCTCTTAGCACTTTCTTAATTATATTGATTAGGCTCTTGTTTGAAGACTTGGCCAGACCATTTCCCCGAGGGTAGTATGTCGTAGAATGACCAAACACAATATTATATTTTTGGCAAAAACTAACCATAGCCATAGATTTAAAATCTTGTGCATTATTTGTGACTATCTTTCAGGGGCAGCCAAATCTAGACAAAATATTCTCTTCTAAGAAGTCTATTACCACCGAATCAGTAGCCCTTCTAGTTTGAATAGCTTCCACCCATTTGGTGAAGTAATTTGTAGCAGTCAGGATCCACCTATGTTGAGCGCTAAAATGAGGATTAATTTCACTTATGAAATCTAATCCCCATTGCTGAAAAGGAGCTTCCGTTTTGACTGGAACCAATGGCATTGCTGGGAGTTTATGTTTGCCTGAGAACAATTGGCAAGGGTTGCAAGCTCGGACCTTGGCATTGATGTCTGAGAAAATTTTGGGCCAATAATACCATGCCCTTAGGATCTTATAAGCCGTTTCCCTCCAGGCATGGTGTCCTCCACATACTCCTTCGTGAAATTGACTTATGACCTTTTCTATTTCTGATTCGACCAAACAAACCAACAGGAAGCCAAGAGGGTGCTTCCAATACAATTGTCTTTCGGATATACAGTATTTGACCACATGTAGCTTCAACGTTCTGAATTTAGATGGGGTCAAGTCACTTGGGCACTTCAAGGTCAACGGGTAGGACACTATGTCTTTGTACCAATCTGATAAAGCAAACTTCTTTACGATTCTAATTTCAGCTATTTGTTCATCGAGTTCGTTAATGTCTACACACTCTTCACTTCTCTGTAAGCCATTTATCCCAAGAGCTATGAAATTTGATTCAGCTAAGAGTTTATCTAAACCTTGCCCCTTCACTAGTTTTGTTGGTTTAATCTCCAAATCGAATTCTTGGATTTTGGCAAGCCATCATCCTCTTTTTCCATCACTGTCAGACTGAACCAAAATGTCTTTTACAGAGCTAGTGGGTACGTACGCAATTACCTTGGAATGCAACACATAGGTTCTGAAAGCTTTTAATGCCTTTACCATAGCATATGCTTGTTTTTCCATTATATTATATCTAAGTTTGGCGTTTCTAAGGCTTTTTCTAAAAAAGGCTATTGGTTGCTCGAAACCCTCTTCATTTTTCTGGAGGAGCACCATGACAATTGTGTGTTCGGAGGCGAATGAGAAAATAAGAAAATATTTTAGATAATTGGGGCTTGCTAGTACAGGTGCCTCGCTTATAACCTTCTTGATGCATGCAAACGATGATTTAGCTTCTGTTGTCCATTTCACTTCACTGTTTTTCTTTAGCATATCTGTGATCAATTTCACAATTTCAGCAAAGTTTGGAATAAATCTCCTCAAAAAAATTATTTTTCCTAAGAATGACTGAATCTCTTTTACATTCCTAGGAATATTTATTGTGTCTATAGATTCAACTCTTTTAGGATCAATTCTAATTCCATTTTTGAGATCTTATTTGAAAGTTCTCTAATTACCTTAGCCATCTCGTCTATTTTATCTCCCAAGGATTTCCCCGATACTGAGGATCCACCTTTTTCTTTGAATTTCCTATTTTCTTTGTTCCCGGTTTCTATTTTTGCTTTTAATTTCCTTGATGCCATCATGTTTGATTCAATCTCTAAAGCATCATCTTACATTTTGGTGAGATTTGTTGATCTCCTTTCTCTCAATAATAGAGCGAAATCAGGATCAAAGGCTCCAACGAAAGTCACCTTAGCTGTGGGTTGAGAAGGTTTGACCTCGACCGAGATTTTATCATACAACTTGTTAAACCTTTGCATGAACTCGAGAACTGATTCTGAGTTTTTCTTTCTAAGGGATCTGAATTCAGTTAGGTAATAGAGGTGGTCTTTCCTCTCCCCCCATTGTCTGATAAAACCGTTTTCAAGTTCTTTGTAAGATCTTAGAGATCTTGGAGCTAAGGCTCAGAAACAGGTTCTCACATGTCCTTCGAAAGTCTGAATGAGGAGTCTAGAATATACATCTTCGTGTTCGATTCCAAGGATGTCGGGGAATTGGTCGAAGAAATTTATGTGTTCTTGAGCGGTTAAATCTCCTTCACCCATAAATTTCGGAAGGCTTTTCATATAGTTTTCGGCAAGGTCGTGCAGGGGAATAGGGAGGACAAGGGGGGCATATCTGGTAGCTACCTTACTGAAGATTCTAGGAAGCGGTGCTTGACCGCCTGCAAGTCCTCTTGGGGCATCGCCCCCAGCTCCTGAGCCTCCATGTGCAACCATTAATAGATTTGAGGCTGAAGCTCAGTATGTGTGAGGAGAGAGCTCATGGAAGTCTGGGGAATATTCCTCAGGAAAAGAGAATGTATCGTATGAAAGGGGAAGCGAGATAGATCTCTCAAGTGTTTCCTTAATGTTCAACTGCGTAAAATCATGCTGACAAATAGTATGTATAGGTGAGATGATTTGTCTAAGGGATCTTCATGATTTTAAAATCTTTTCCAGATCAGAGACTGGCGAGGTTTGTTTATCGTCTGGGTTCTTTCTGGTGTTCTTATGACTAATATCCAGTTTACTTATCATGGAGTCTCCAAGTGAAAAATATACGGTAGCCTTAGAAGGTTTTCTATCTTTGTTCACTATCAAAGAAAGAAAGTGTCAATGACGTTTTTCCCAGGGAAAAGTTTCATTTCTTCATTCCCCAACAACAACGCCAAAAAGATGTTGTTCCTGAGTTTATACTTTAAGGCTTTAAAGTATACCGTCAAGGCATCCGTAAAGGTAAAGGTAATTAAAGGGTAAGAATCAAAATGAAGGGTAAATTAGAGTTGGTTTCTCAACTGCCTTTGTCTATCTTCCCATTGTTCTTGGATGCTGATATCTCTCTCAATAGCTGACCATGAATGTTCTAATTCAACCCGTTAGTTGTTGTTTGCAGAATAATATTAAACAGGTTCAAAGCAATGCTAGTTTGATCTTGGAGGCTAGGTTCTATGTTGGGCTATCTATTATTTGGGACATTCATGGAAAATAAATTTTTATTTAAATATGAAAAGTTTGAAGATTTGTTGCTTTAGTTTTTAAGGGATGAAAAGAGAAAAAGAGTTTTGGAACTCAAAATAATAGCATAATAACAATTGAGGTTGTTTCCTGTACTTGAAACAATTTCGAGAATAGTAAAATAACAAAGTAATACTGCTGAGAAAATATGAGGCTTTAATCATGAAAGAATCTCATATTCTAATAGGAGACAAAGAGAAAAACAAGATTTCTAATGAAGTGTAAAATATAATCATTCAAATTACCTATAGGTCTTGAAACTGTTGATAGAAATCACAGAGGAAAAACTGTAAATGATTTAATAACCAAATCAATTCAAACTACAATAGATGTGTGAAATACACTTATAATTGACCATTCATTAGAAAGACGTAAGATATTGGAAACAGGGTAAAAGAACACATAGCTTCAAGTTGACAGAATTTAGAATCTCGTCTGTATTATTTATATCACAGTGGATTGGAAAACTTTTTAATACAATCGGCTCTCTAAAAAACCAAAATTCCATTCTCAGTCTTGTGAAAATATATTTATACATGATCACCAAACATTTTTCTTGTTGGTGATTAACTAACTTCCTAAGACTAATGGTTACATGAATGAACAATGTCAAACCGTTTACAATTCTATTCTAACTGCTTTATTATTCCAATGATGGAAATATTCAAAACAGTATTTCATGTCTGCGTTGATGAACCTCCTCCTTCTGCTTTAAGACAACGAATACATTTTCCCAGAAACTGTACTAGAACTCTGGGAGCTTCTAGAATATCCTTTGCTTCAAATAAGAAACACTTTTTTTGTAGTTCTGGCAGACGGTCTTCGATTATCTTTCTTGTGAACTTAATAGTTTGTAGTTTTAAGTTAGGTACTACTATCCATTTTTCAATTTGAGTGACATTGATTACCTTTATTTGTGGGATCTCTTTCTGAATTTTTTCCAAATCCTCTTTGAATCTTAACGGATGCTTAACAATGTTAATTTCCCCTAACAACCCTGAATAGTCATTTTTTCCAATATTCAATGAAGTTTTCTCTAAAAGGTAAAATATTCCTTGACAGTTGTCATTAACTTCTTTGGTCATTCTTTTGTTTTCTGTGAGGTCTGCCTCCCATACCTTGAGTATTACATCACCTTTAATCTACTCTGAAACAGATAGTTTTTTAGCTTCCTCGAAATCCTCTTTTGTTGAAAGAGCCACTGCTTTTTGGAAAGTTGCTCTAGCTACTTTCACTTCTCTTTCTTTCTGGAGAATATTCTCCAAGGATTTACTTGTTTCCTAAAAGTAATTCTAAACAAATTCCAGGTTAAAAAACACTCCCAATTGTTCTTTTTTTATCCTCATATGTATTCCCAATACCTGGGCCTGGAAGATTTCAAGCTCTACCACTTGATTTGAAATGGAATTAATCTTATCTTGTAATTGTTTATTTATTTCCTCATTCTTTGTGACCTATTCTTGAGTGACCTGTATTTTCGGATTTTCTTCCTCTAAGCTTGCTTTTAGTTTTTGAATCTCTTTAATGTTATTTAATCTAGCTCGTTCTAGACCCTTTTTATCCCCCAAATGATATTTCTTTCAGTCTCCTTTAATTGTTCCTATCGCTGAGCTATCATCTAATCTTTCTGCTCCAACATAGTTGTCAAACTACCCACAGAGTATAAATTTTCCAATGCTAAGGCTCCCATTGTGCCTGCTATCTCTGTAGCGAATTCTCCCTCTTTATGTTTTTGCCCATCTATAATGATCTTGTGCTTTTTAATCATCATATCTCCTCTTGGATGCATTTCCTATTTTAGGATAGCCTTTCTCTTTTTATTGAAAAAATAATTAGAGGGAGGAATCTCATCTCTAGAAATAGGCTCAAGATCACTTATGTATAGAACTCCCTCTTGGGGGTTTCCATAAGTAGACTGCAATGGAGTCAAAGAGGTAATGGGACTTCCAAGTTCCGTCGATGATGTTCCTCCTACTTTTTTGGGAATATTTTCAGGGATTTCTGAGGGTATTTCCAACTCCTTTCCTTTCCCTGCCTCTGATTTTTCTATCTGAGGAACCTATATTTCTTGTGAAGGAATTTCATTCTCCTTCATTTTTCCCTTTGTATTTTCTTTATCCTATACATCTATTTCAAAGCCCGGGGGAGGCCCTTCCAGCTCTGGAGGAGGGGTCGTGGATTCACCCTACAAAATTTTTGGCAAACAACTTCGCCTGTGACTTTGGAAGGACATGAAACCAGTCTGTAATTCGGGTGATGAGGCCCGTACCCTATTCAATACCTCTTCATAAGTTTTAACCTCCTTGAATATATCATCATAAATAGATTTCTCGTGTTCATAAGCTTTCATATTATAGTGCATCAAATGTCTGCGTACTAATTGATAAGGGTCATGCTTTCTGTGCTCAATATCTACCAGTTTTATCTCTTCTAATGCTTCGGCTTGCACTTTAGAATGGCTTAGGTTTAGTAATGAAAATTTCCCAACATACACAGGGAAGATTGGCCAGGATTTCTTGTGAGCTTCCTTTAGCTCTATCCCAATACCACCTTTCACTATTTGTTATGCTACCTCCCTCAATACCAATCTGTCCGGGAGGATATTCAAAAGTGCGTGAGGGGGGATTGAGCACCCATAAACCCTAATGTAAGAGAAGTTTTCATCAACAAATGAGTCAGCTATTTCTTTCATATTTTCTGAGACCAGCTCAGAAATGCAAGGGGGTTCACAACCATAAAACATTTTATGCATTGGAATTACTACGAAATGAAAAAATTTGTAAAACGCACTCTTAGCATTTTCTTCCCATAGCACAGAGTGATTCTCGTGAATGAGTTCGGGGCAGGTTATGTTCGGGGCATTAATCAGTACTAAACCTGCTTTGATTCTTTCGGGATTTCAGGGATCATGTTGACAAAAGGTATGTCATCGATGAATTTCGATTTTCGAAATTGCGAAATGATTAACTTAAGCCTTACATTTTTGTATTAGTGAATTAATTAATCAGGATTAAGGACTAACCTCCAAAATATGATTAATTCACTTTAAACACAGAGTCGGGACTTCGCGTTTCGGGATTTCGGGGATCGTGTTGTCAAGAGGTATGTCATTGATGAATCCCGAATCCCGAAATTGCGATATGATTAACTTAGTCTTTAATAATTAGTAACTTCCATATTTCGAGAAACCGGGGATCGAGATTCTGCGATTGAAAATGCATTAAAACATATGTTCTCAGTAAACCCCGAATTCCGAGAAATTTTTTTAAAAGTTAATCTTAACTCTAGGGTTTAAACTTTTCGTGATTTAAGAAATAATTTTACAGAAAGCACATTGGGACTTTTATAACATTTTTGGTTTTTTGCATTTTATTATTTAAAGAATAAATCTTGTCGGGATTTCGGTACTCGCCTTTTGGAAAAGATAGTGAAGGTTATGCTTCATGAAAAGACGAAACCTGAAAAAGGAAGATTTTAGTTTTGAAGATAAAAAATTTAATATATGTTTCAAGAGATATAATGATTTAGATTCTAGATCAGTCAAGTAGGTGCATTGATTTTAACAATGCAATAACCCAAAATGATAAGGTGCATTGATTTCAATAATAATATCATCATGAAAAAGTATAACAGTATAATTGAAGAAATAAGAAAATTGATTCATATCAAGTGAAATGGATTGAACAAAAGAGATAATACTGTGAATTCCATCACATTGTTTGATTGGGTGTGATTTCTTTGCACATTAAAATCATCATAATATTAAGATATATAAAATGTTAAGATGTAGAATGCAATAAAACCAAAAGAAAGAAGAAAATTCTGAAACAAAATTTTGAAAAACACGATAGATTAAAAAAAGAGACTATTAATATTGCAAAACAAAAGAAACAAGATATCAATATTTATAAGTTTAAATGGTTTTCAAAATCAAATTCCATTCTCATACCATTAATATAAAAAAATTGAAAAGTGGTAAATGGGAAAACTACTATGTGTACATAAAAAAATTATCATTTAAAGTTTTGATGCTTATAGTCTTAAAGTGTTCTTCTTAATATTACTCTCTATATTATAAATGATATCCTGTAACATTCAAATTATGAAATTCATCTCAAATATATACATATACAAAATGAAGATTCTCTATAATTTAATTGAAGATATAGCGTTGAAGATTCTCTATAATTTAGTTGAAGATATAGCGTTGAAGCCAATTTCTCTTTGCAGAAAATAATGTGCTTCAAATAAGTTACATAAACAGAAAGAGCACTCAAACACAACATGGAGGAGCCTCAATCTCTGTCATGAGGCATATTTCGTTTCCCTTGACGGATCGACATTTTTAGTTTACTTTAACCATCTCCATTTCATTTGCGGGAACTTTTATATCCAGAGGCAGCACATCACATTCCTCCGTTGTTGTTACTGCACCTGCATGTCCATGGTCGTGACTGCTGAATGCCTCGTTGGTTTCTCTTTTGTACGCATAAAACCGAGAGACAACCACGAAGAAAATAAGATTTAGAAAGCTGAGAACAGTCACGAACGCATAATAGTAATAAACACGAGATGCATTTAGATTGTTCAGGATCCAGCTAGTGTGGCCCTTTCTTCCACTGAAC
>JASDQU010411691.1:0-10457 GCA_032191745.1 Picea mariana | reverse complement strand
AAGCTTAAAACTAGCCAAAACTATGCTTGGACCTGGTTTCAGTTTTACACAAGCTTGAACCAGAGGAAAAGTTTTCTTGAGGTAGGTGGTTTCATTTTTACATAAGATTGAACCATAGAAAAATATGCTTGAACTTCCCAACGCATTATCCAGGGATGGTTGGTACTTAGCCCCCGGCTTAAAAAGCTAGTGGCTCAACTTCAACATGAAGTCCACATGCTGAGGCAAATGCCCCCCAAGATTTGTTTCATCCAACTGTAAAGGAGAATGAAATGAAGCTTCAAATACTATACGTAGGACTTGACCCAAATGGAGAGGGGGAAGTTGTTTCATTTCTTAACGAGATTGACACATGAGAAGAACTATGCTCATGACTCTAGGTATAATCCCCAGACCACTGTTTCATTTTTTAACGAGCTTGACAAAGAAACGGGAACTATGATCGTAAGCTTTGTTTCGTGTTTTAAAGAGGTTGCTACAGAGACACGAAAACTATCCTCGTAACTGGTTTTATTTTTAAACGAGCTTGAAATCAGAAAACCATGCTCAAGGCTGGTTTCATTTTTTAATGAGCGTGAAATCAGAAAACCATGCTCATGGCTGGTTTCTTTTTTTAATGATCTTGAAATCAAAAAACCATGCTCATTGTTGGTTAAATTTTTTAATGATTTTGAAATCAGAAAACCATGATCATTGCTCCTCTTCTTGATCATGGCTTCCAAGAGGACAATGCTTTGGAAGGACACCATGTCAAGGGACAAGACTCTGTCATGGATTCCAAGAGTTCTTTACTCGATGGAAGAAACACACTATGGAAGGAACACATGTCAAGGGTCCCGATAGGGGTAAGGAGATTAGGCTCCAACAACCCTACCAAAGAGATCACAATGTCAATTACTAGATCCAAGTCATAAGAGACTGAGCTTACAGTGAGAGGCTCATCTTCATCGGTAGGTGAAAGCATGGGATACAACACCAAATAATTGACCTGTGGCAAGGGTGATATCGACTGCATTTATGAACCGCTTAGGGAGTTCATTGAGTTGATGGTCAAGTCAAGGCCAATGAACGAAATTTGATCAATAGTCACCATTCTTCCATCATGCGGGAAATATATCACACGAAAAAGAGTGGACACAATAGATTTCATGGCATAGACATAATCTCTCCCAAGGAATCAAGAGTAAATTGAAATCCAAGGGGTATTGGACTACCATGACATCAACAAAGATAGTTTTCCCTCACAAAGTTATAGGAAACTGAGGAAGGATCCCTAAAGGTTGATTGGTTCTTCTGTTAAAAGAAAACAGATTCTGGATAACCGACACAAGCTGAGGATAACCCATAGCTTGTCATGCAAGAGCATCGCCAATGTCAAGCAAGCATGGGGCAAGTGCCAACACATTTTAGGCACCTGATAAATTATTTAAAAACTTTTGAAGATAAATGTGCCAAACGTAAATGTAACAATTAAGGAGAGGTGTACTTATATATTGTAAAGGACCTTGAGCGATCCGCTCTCATCCATAGTAGGTAAAAGAAATTTATGTTAGTAGCTAGCTTTGAATTCTCTGATTATACAGTTTTAGGAGTGGAGGGAAAAATGGATATAGACACCCTCATTATGTAATTGTAACATAGAAGGAGGATGCCAATTGAGAGCAGAGTAGTGAAGAACATTACCAAGAGGAAGAAAAGAGAGCATACATAGCTGGAGCAGAGAAACTGTAATTGAAAAAAACCCATGTACAGAGATTAAGTTAATATAAGAAGTCTTAATTCAGATTCATGGCATTGTAGTTGTTTCTTGTATGTGTATGCTGAATGGTATGTTCATAATTTTACTCTTTCCGTTATACATTTTCTTTCTATGCCCTGTATGGATGATTTCTTGTCAAATGTTTGAAGTCTGAGAGAGAAAGAGTTAGGAAATGAGTTTCAATTGTTTCTCTATCTGAGCGAGGGTTCCTGCAAGGAGTGCAGTTGAATCCGCAAGGAGTGCGTTGACAAAAAGGGTTCAGAGGTTTGTCTCTAAAAGCTCAAATAGATTATCTTTTGTTCTCATTCCCTCAAAGGTGCAGCTAGGCACAGGAGTCATGCACTGTGTGCACAGACCAAGTTTGAATCGAGGCTTTGAACCCTGAGAAGCTATTGAGGGATTTTTCGCTGCAATGAGTGCGCGGAGTTAAAGGAGTTCAACACTGAAGTGATTAAGGGTTTCCGCAAGGAATGCATGAAGGAGGTTCTTGAAAGGATGCAAATCGTGGAAGACCCCCAAAGGATTCGAACTTGTTAATTTGTCGAAGGGAAGAGATGAATGATCAAATTTCTTTGTAGAGGATTAGCGAAATCCCTCTAGCCGTTCGATCTGATAGAGAAGCAAGGAGGTTACGACTATTTCCAGAGTTTCAATCTCAGGAGATCATGAGTCGTTGGATCCTCACCTAGTTACCCATCATCCGTAGGATCTGACTGGAGTTGCATGATGGTTAAAATCTCATAGGCAAAGTGAATGTCCCGAAAGACATCGGGATATCGAAACTTCGTAATTCGGGACTTTGGGAATCTAGAGGACAGGAGATTGGGTAACTTCATAGTGGAAACCCCGATATTGATCAAGCACCTGTCGATATTGGGGATCTTAGTGATTCCAAAAGTGAAAATGAAGTTGAACATGAAGAAGAATAAGTTTCAGTGGAAGATGCCGCAAATGAATGCTTGATTAGAGCTGTCGCAAGGATGGATGCCAGGGAAAAAATGGACATCCCAGTTTATGAAAGAAACCTAGATGTTGAAGAGATTCTAGACTGGATTAGAGCTTTGGACATGTATTTCGACTATGAAGAAGTCGAGGAATACAAGAAGGTTGGACATTCCGTCACAAGGCTGAAAGGATAAGCAACATTATGGTGGGATGAACTACAAGCTGACAGATGTTGCAAAGGAAAGAAAGAAATCAAGAGTTGGGATAGGATGATTGTGAAGATGAACGTAAAATTCATTCCCAGAGATTACCAGATTACTCTGTTTTGAAGAATGAAAAATTTGAGACAGAAGCTGATGACAGTGAAGGAATATACCAAAGAATTCTATAGGCTGAACATCAGGGCAGGTCATTAGGAAAGCGATGATGAAAAGGTTGCCAGGTACATGAATGGCCTGAGATATGACATTCAGGATGAGATGAGCATGGTAACCATCCAAACGGTGGAAGATGCTTATCATATGGCTCTAAAGGCTGAAGAGAAGCTGAGATGAAAGCAGGGTCAAAGAGTTTGAGGCAGAAGTCAAGCCAGGGGCAAATCAGTTGTCCAAGATAAAAATCAGAAACCCAAGGAGGATTGGAAGAAACCTCAGGCTCGAAATGAAAAAGGTGGAGCTTCACAATGAGGGCAATATGATGAACAAAGAGGGCAGCATACTGAACAAAGAGGATATTATGCTGATAATAATATTTTTCCTCGTACTAGAGGTAGAGGAAGAGGAATAGGTGGAGTAATAAAATGCTTCACATGTGGAAAGAATGGACACAAATATTATGAATGTCCAGATAAGAAGAAAGAGAGTGGAGACACTCACATCGCCGAAGCACAAAGGTGAAATGTTGAGGAAGAGGATGTTGAAGGCGGAAGATCGCTGATGATGCAAAAAGTTCTTTTGACACCAAAGAAGGAGGTGGAGAGTCTAGTACAGAGAAACAGACTTTTTCGGACTGCTTGCAAAACCAAGGACAGGGTATGCAAGGTCATTGTGGACAGTGGTAGCACAGATAATCTCGTTTCAACCGAGATGGTAGAAAATATTGAGCTGGAGACGATTGAACATCCAAGTCCATATAGAGTTTCATGGCTACAAAAGGGACATCAGGTAAATAACACTAAACAATGTTTAGTTGAATTTAAGATAGGAGGATATAATGATAAGATACTCTGCATTGTTATTCCCATGGATGTTTTTCATTTATTACTGGGTAGACCATGGCAATATGACATAAATGTGATTCATGATGGGAGGATGAACACATACACCCTAGAAAAGAATGGGAGAACTCACATGTTTCTTCCAATCAAAGATAAGGAAGTGAAACCTGAAGTAAGTAACACTGTACTTCTCATGAGTGGGAAGGAACTCCTTAACGAGGTCAAGAAGAAGGAGGAACCACAATTCATTGTGGTCAGGAAGCCAATGATTGTTTTAACCAACACAAGGATAGATGATTTACCAGAAGAAGTTCAAGAACTACTGGAAGAGTTCGTTGACATAGTAGGGGACGAACTACCTCATTCGTTGCCACCAATCAGAAGTGTGAGTCATCATATTGATCTCATACCTAGATCCAATTTACCAAACAAAGCAGCGTACATATTAACACCACAGGAGAATGAAGAGGTCAAAAGACAAGTTCAGGATTTATTGGATAAAGGGTTGGTTAGAGAAATCTTGAGTCCATGTGATGTTCCGACAATACTCAATCAAAAGAAAGACAGAGGCTGGAGGATGTGTACTAATTCAAGGGAAATTAACAAGATAACCATCAAGTATAGATTTCCATTACCAAGGATGGATGATCTGATGGATTGCTTAAGTGGAGCAAATTTTTTTTCGAAGGTTGATTTGAAAAGTGGATATCACCAGATTCGTATGAGGGAAGGTGATGAATGGAAAACAACCTTCAAGACTAACGAAGGGTTTTATGAATGGCTTGTTATGCTGTTTGGTTTAACAAATGCACCAAGTACCTTCATGAGGTTGATGAATGAATTCCTGAAGGAGTTCATCGTAGAATTTGTCATTGTGTATCTAGACGATATACTAATCTTCAGTAAAACAGAGGCAGAGCATCTAAAACGCTTAGCTACAGTGATGAAAATATTACAGCAAGAGAAGCTGCTGATAAACATGAAGAAATCCTCATTCATGAAGATAGAACTCATCTATTTGGGATTTTTTATTTCTACAGATAAATTGATGATGGATCCATATAAGGTGGAAGTGATCAAGAATTGGCCATCACCGAAGAGCATATTTGAGGTGAGAAGTTTTCACAGATTGGCTAGTTTCTACCAGAAGTTCATCAAGAATTTCGATGGAATTAGTGCACCAATGATGGACACAGTGAAGAAAAGACACAAATCTTTTCACTGGACAGAAGAGGCTGAGAATATTTTTAATCAGTTGAAGAGGAAAATCACAAAACAACCAATTCTGGTGTTGCCTGATTTCCAAAAAACATTCCAAGTGAAATGCGATGCAAGTGGATTTGCAATAGGGGCAGTCTTAAGTCAAGAAGACAGGCCGATAGCATACTTCAGCAAGAAGCTGAATGAAGCGAAGGTGAAGTACTCCACATATGACAAGGATTTCTATGCTATCATTCAAGCATTGAAGAAGTGGAGACACTATTTGATTCCGAAGGAGTTTGTCCTATATAGTGACAATCATGCACTGCAGTTTGTGACTCGATAGGAAAAGTTGAATCAAAGACATGTAAAATGGGTTGAATACATGCAGAACCTTAATTTTGTAATCAAGCATATTTCTGGAACTGCTAACAAGGTTGTTGATGCTTTGAGCAGGAAATGTTTGTTGTTGCAGGAGTTCAGAGTTAAAACACTGGGTTTTGATGACCTCAGGGACATGTACAGAGATGATCCAGATTTTAAGAAGGCATATGAAGCAGCTGAGAACCCAATTCTCAGAGATAGAATCCAATGGACATAATACATAATCTAGGAAGTATTGTTGTTTAAAGGTAATCAACTTTGTATTCCAAAATGTTCCATGAGGGAGAATTTGTTGAAGGAGAAACACAGTGGAGGATTGGTCGGGCACTTTGGTCACGACAAGACATTCGAAAAATTGAATGAGTCATATTTTTGGTTGGGAATGCGAGTATATGCCAAGAGATTCATGGATAGATGTAGAATTTGCCAGCATTCGAAAGGAAAGAAACAAAACACAGGATTTTATCAACCATTGCCAATACCTGAGAGGTCGTGGGATGCAGTCAGCATGGATTTCATATTGGGGTTGCCAAGAACACAAAGAGGGTTTGACTCAATCTTTGTGGTGGTGGATAGATTTTACAAAATGGCACACTTTATTCCATGTTAGAAAACCAGAGACACAACTCACATTGCGAATCTGTTTTTCAAAGAAGTCATTCGACTTCACAGCTTACCAAGGAGCATAGTTTCGGATTGAGACACTAAATTTGTAGGACACTTTTGGAGGACCTTATGGAAGAAGCTGGGAACTAACTTGTGATTCATTTCAGCTTATTATCCTCAGACAAATGGACAGACAGAAGTGGTAAATAGGAGTTTAGGAGACTTTCTGAGGAGCTTGGTGATAGAACACCACAGCCAATGGGACAACATATTACCACAGACAGAGTTTGATTATAATGACTCAGTTAATCGAAGCATAGGAAAAAGTCCATTTCAAATTGTTTATGGCATGTAGCCGAGAGGAATTTCTAAGATGAGGGATTTAGAACAGATTGGGACTAGGAGTGCTAGTGCAGAAGACTTCGTAGAGGCGATGAAAGAACTTCACAACCATGTGAAGGAGCGGTTACAAAACTCGAGCGAGGAGTATAAATGAAGAGCAGATCAACACAGGAGACAACTTCAGTTTGAGGTTGGTGATTTGATTCTGGCACATCTGAGAAAGGAAATATTTCCAAAGGGGACATATAACAAACTGAAGATGAAGAAGATCGGACCATGTAAGGTATTGAAGAAATTTGGAGCAAATGCTTATGAGGTTGAATTACCCGATGGGATAAGAATTTCTCCGATATTCAATGTCTCAGATTTGTACCCATACAAAATTGGGGAAGCAGGAACAAGTGATGAACAACCAGAGATATAGTGGACAAAGCAGATGCTTGTTGTAGAGGATCCACAGATGGAAAGCATACTAGACAAAAGAATTAGCAAGAAGACCAGAAGAAGACAATACTTTGAATACTTGGTCAAGTGGAAAGGACATCCAGTTGAAGATGCCAGCTGGGAGAATGAAGTAGAGATTTAGAAGCATGGACAGATCATGCGAGAGCTCATGGACAGGAGCCCATGAAAATTTTCAAGCGAGGGAGTATGATGCAGGATAATTGCCAATGTCAAGCGAGCGTGGGGCAAGCACCAACACATTTTAGGCACCTGATAAATTATTTAAAAACTTTTGAAGATAAATGCACCAAACGCAAGTGTAACAATTAAGGAGAGGCATACTTATATATTGTAAAGGACCTTGAGTGATCCACTCTCGTCCATAGTAGGTAGAAGGCATTTATGTTAGCAGGTAGCTTTGAATTCTCTAATTAGACAATTTTAGGAGTGGAGGGAAAAACGGATATAGACACCCTCATTGTGTAATTGTAACATAGAAGGAGGATGCCAATTGAGAACAGAGTAGTGAAGAACATTACCAAGAGGAAGAAAAGAGAGCATATAGAGCTGGAGCAGAGAAACTGTAATTGAAAAACACCCATGTATAGAGATTAAGTTAATAGAAGAAGTCTTAATTCAGATTCATAGCGTTGTAGTTGTTTCTTGTATGTGTATGATGAATGGTATGTTCATAATTTTACTCTTTCCGTTATACATTTTCTTTCTATGTTGTGTATGGATGATTTCTTGTCAAATGTTTGAAGTCTGAGAGACAAAGAGTTAGGAAATGAGTTTCAATTGTTTCTCTATCTGAGCGAGGGTTCCTGCAAGGAGTGCAGTTGAATTGTCTGCAAGGAGTGCGTTGACAAAAAGGGTTCAGAGGTTTGTCTCTGAAAGCTCAGATAGATTATATTTTGTTATCATTCCCTCAAAGGTTTAGTTAGGCACAGGAGTCGTGCAATGTGTGCATAGACCAAGCTTGAATCCAGGGTTTGAACCCTGAGAAGCTATTGAAGGATTTGTCGTTGCAAGGAGTGCACGAAGTTAAAGGAGATCAGCACCAAAGTGATTGAGGGTTTCCACAAGGAATGCGTGCAGGAGGTTCTTGAAAGGTTGGAAGTCATGGAAGACCCCCAAAGGATTCAAACCTATTAAGTCATCGAAGGGAAGAGACAAACGATCAAATTTCTTTGTAGAGGATTAGCGAAATCCTGCCAGCCACCCGATCTGATAGAGAAGCAAGGAGGTTATGGTTATTTTCAGAGTTTCAAGCTCAGGAGATCGCAAGTCGTTGTATCCTCACCTAGTTACCTGTCAGCCATAGGATCTTAATGGAGTTTCACGAGGGTTAAACTCTTGCAGGCAGAGTGAAGGTTTTGAAAGGTGTTGGGATATCGAAACTTCAAAATTTGGGACTTCAGGAATCTAGAGGACAAGAGATCGGGTCAATTCATAGTGGAAACCCCGATCTTGATCGGGACCATCCATCTATTGGGATATGTGGCGGAGATCAAGCACCCGTCGGTATTTTGGCTATCGAGGTTTTAAGTTGATAGAGAAACTACAACATTGAGGAATCGCAAGTCGCGAAATCCCGAGAATGAATCAGGGCCATTCGTTAGTTGAGACAGGTGGTGATAATCAAGAGCCCATTGGCATTTTGCATGTCGTATTTTCGGGGTTCAGGAGGACAGGAGGACATCAACATTTGACTTTGCGAAATTGTGAATGGTCAAGGACCGCCCATCTCTTTGGTATGCGTGGCAACAATTTAGGTCTTCGAAGGAAAATCCCGAAGGGGAGACCATTTCGGGAAATCGGGATTCGGAGGATCGAAAAATCGTGAGGGCAAATGATCCATGCATTTCGGCATTCGAAAGCCCGAAATCACGAAAGACTTGGGACTGCGATCATATGGAATAATGGTCACATATACCAAAAGGTAGCCACGAAGACTAATCATTGTTCAAGCCGTTTTGGCATTTCAGGATATCAGAGATCGGGGAATCGAGAAGGCTGAGGTTCTCGACAACAGGGATTGCGAAACCCCAAAACCCAAAATTTCGGTCGAGAAGAGACCAGGTATATGCAGATTCTATGACAGGGGAAAGAGAAGGACCTGTGAATTGGATTTTTAACAAAGATTCTAGTGAGGAATCGAAAGAACCACTTCGTTTTGAAGGTGAAGTTAGAACGATCTGTTAAGACCGGTAGGTCAGCGCAGAAGCTTTTCCGAGGCAAAAGGTGACGTTTGCGTCAGGTTTGGTATCAAAGCACAGAAAGGGTTCCTTGCTTTCTGTGGAAAGGAAAAGGAAAATTCAACATTTCGCCAAGAAGAAGGGACATGCAAACACCCGATCTGCCAGAGGAAAGGGAAATACCAAGAAGAAGAGGTAGGCAGATGCCTGACTCAGCCATGGCAAGAGAAATGAGTGATTTACACGCCAGACTTGAGGACATAGAGACAACACAGAGACGCACAGTCGGTATTGGGGATCTTAGTGATTCCGAAAGTGAAAATGAAGTTGAACATGAAGAAGAAGAAGTTTCAGCGGAAGATGCCGCAAATAAACACTTGATTAGAGTTGTAGAAAGGATGGGTGCTAGGGAAAAAATGGACATCCCAGTTTATGAAAAAAACCTAGATGCTGAAGAGCTTCTAGACTGGATTAGAGCTCTGGACATGTATTTTGACTATGAAGATGTCGAGGAATACGAGAAGGTTAGACATGTTGTCACAAGGCTGAAAGGACATGCAACATTGTGGTGGAATGAACTACAAGATGATAGACACTGCAAAGGCAAGCAAAAATTCAAGAGTTGGGATAGGATGATTGCGAAGATGAAGGAAAAATTCATTCCCAGAGATTACCAGATTACTCTGTTTTGAAGAATGAAAAATTTGAGACAGAAGCTGATGACAGTGAAGGAATATACTGAAGAATTCTACAGGCTGAACATCAGGGCAGGTCATCAGGAAAGCGTTGATGAAAAGGTTTCCAGGTACATGAATGGCCTGAGATATGACATTCTGGATGAGATGAGCATGGTAACCATCCGAACGGTGGAAGATGCTTATCATATGGCTCTAAAGGTTGAAGAGAAGTTGAGCCGAAGGTAGGGTCAAAGAGGTTGAGCCAGAAGTCAAGCTAGGGGAAAATCAGTTGTCCAAGATAAAAATCAGAAACCCAAGGAGGATTGGAAGAAACCTCAAGATGGAACCTCACAGTGAGGGAAATATGTTGAACAGAGAGGGAAGCATACCGAACAAAGAGGAGATTATGCTGATAATAATATTTTTCCTCGTACTAGAGGTAGAGGAAGAGGAAGAGGTGGAGTAATAAAATGCTTCACGTGTGGAAAGAATGGACACAAATCTTATGAATGTTCAGATAAGAAGAAAGAGAGTGGAGAGACTCACATCGCTAAAGCACAAAGGAAAAATGTTGAGGCAGAGGATGCTGAAGGTGGAAGACCATTGATGATGCGAAAAGTTCTTTTGACACCAGAGAAGGAGGTGGAGAGTCTAGTACAGAGAAACAAACTTTTTAGGACTGCTTG
>JASDQU010411686.1:0-10458 GCA_032191745.1 Picea mariana | reverse complement strand
AACTACCCCTTGTAAAACTTGGAAGATTTGATTTCCCTGAGGCTTGCATATTCTTATCAATCTTTATAGTTGTTTCTTGAGAAATTTTGAGGTTGGTGGGTTCCTTATCTCTTAACTGATATCTCATTTCACCACCAAATGCCTCAATGTAGTAGATCAAGATAGCATTATCAAGAGGCTTGATGTCTGTATGCAAACTCAAAACTAATTCATTGAACTTCTTGTTAAACTCTTCCATAGTTTCATTTTCATTTTTCTTGATCGTGTTGAGGGAAGCTAACAGATGACGATGATCCCTTTTCTCCCCCCATTTTTCAATGAAGGCATCCAAGAGAGCTTTCAAGGTTTTGAACTTGTCATTTGGGCAGTCTTCATACCAATTTGAAGCTTCATCTTCTAAGGCTAAAACAAACAGTTTCATTTTGACATCTTCATGATCATGTGCAACACACCATTTATTTATGCATCTCATAAAAGACGTAATATGCATTTTAGCACTAACAACATTGTTTCCTTGAAAACTAGGTAAATTTTCAATTGTTTTTCAGGAATTGCATGAGGATATCCATTTATGTTAGAAAAGTCACAAGGATCATATATAGCCATTTCTGAGGTACAATTATTAACAAAAAGCAGKTGAATATCAGAAATAGACTCGGATCCTAAATGACTAAGGATTCTACAAGTGGCTTTGGCTAACCTCCTCTTGTAAACCTGTTTAGGTTCGGGGATGAAGTCAACTAGGCCTTCTGAATTCCTTCTTGTAGAATACTTAGTCAAATTGGAAATTAGTGGAGTCGCCAGATGATGAGTCTATTCGTGATAAACAACAAGCATCAAATAAAAACTAAGTAAAGCAAAAAGGAAAACAGGTCATGTTTTGGGAATAAAAAGATATATCCCCAACAACGACGCCAAAAATGTTGCCACCTTTATACACACTTGGGCTAACGTGGAAGAAATATTCAATCCACTTAGTGTGTCCTTGGGGGCAAGTCTCGAGTCAAGGTGTTGTCACTTGATCCTCGACTCCTCTGTCTAGGCCAACTCCTAGCGAAGCCAAGTGGGGTAGTCCCTAACAAAAATACTATGGCTTTTAAGCTACTTTAAGCTAAGAAACCACTATAGGAGTTTATTGCAGAATAAAACATTTATAGTGAAGCATTCAACACATTCATTCGATAGACAAGATAATTATTTATAATAGAACATATGTCTAACCATAAAAGATACATGCACAATAAAGTAAAGGATATAATATCTGCAAGTGTTATAACAGTTATTAGACAATCACCATATTGTAAATGAAATACTGCTCATGAAATAGAAAGTTATGAACATAAAACCAGTGCCTTAAAGGTATCGTGGGCAGTTGTTGAATCGCGTGTTTTATTAAGGTTTATTGATGGTAGATTAATGAGAAAAGTTTTACTTGCATGAAAATAAAGTGTTTTGAGAAACAAGGTGTGACCTCTTTAGAAGCTATCCCTTTGTTTGGAAATGTGTTGAGAACCAATTGAAGCCTCGAAGGCTCCACCAATAAGTTCACTAGGGGTGCCAAATGTCCAAAACGGGTGGGAAACCAAGTCTCGAGAGGGCCTGCCTTACTTCACACACTACCCCTAGGCGTTCTCCCGTGCATAAGGACAACAACTATTAAGGTTTCCCTAATTAAAACTACTCCACACTAACAACCCCGGTTTTGATGAATCCCATGATCGAACTAGGCTCGCAAGGGTTCAGAGCATACACCAGGAACTGCGGGGAAGGTTTATTTTTAAAATTGAAAGTAAAACTGAAAGGAAAATGCAGAAAACTTGAAATGTTTTCTAATTACTAAAAACGGAAATGAAAGCTAAACTCGCATAGAAGTTACTTTGCTTAAGTGCAGAAAGTAGTGATTGCTTGAATGGTTAATTTCCTTAAGTTGTGTGTTTGAAAGAAAATAAATCAAGGAACTTGAAAGGAAAATGAATCACACAACCACCATCGATCCCCCTAAAGGGGATGACGAAACTGGGCACTAAAGGCCTGCTTTTATTAAAGCCTATTAGACTTCGAGAAAATGAATTCTCTTTTTCTCTTTTTTATGAGTTTGGATCCTTAGAGAATGGATCAAGTTATTAATCAACAATTACAAAGAAGACTTCTAAAGTCTTGGTCTTCAAAGGGTCCAACTTGGGGTAGAAAATCCTCAGTTTTGCTTCGAAATCGTCAAAGTTCCCCCTTGTTTTGTGACGGACCTGCTAAAAACCAGCAAAGGAAAATGATTAGCAACTATCAAAAATCACTCTAACCAAGTACAAAAATTAAACGTCTTTAAGCTTTGAAAAGACTTGCAAAGTTTATTGAATAATAGAAGGTGTTTTGAAAATTTTTTAGGTATTTTTTGGAGAGGTTGAAGG
Source organism: Picea mariana (assembly GCA_032191745.1). Lineage (NCBI taxonomy): Eukaryota > Viridiplantae > Streptophyta > Pinopsida > Pinales > Pinaceae > Picea > Picea mariana. The sequence continues at coordinate 8,053 of JASDQU010411686.1, read as the reverse complement.
CTCCTTGTTCCTTGGATGCTCCCAAACTTGCACAAATTTGACAAGCTTCTTCTTGGCTGTCCAAGAACCTGCAAAGGACAGCAAGGTACTTATGCCTTGATCGCTGCAAAACAACTAGAAGAAGGTGCTTGTAAAGGAGGGTTAGAACTGTCCAAAATAAATCAACTAAAATCTAGATAAGAGGCTAAGAAAAATAGCAATTTTGGAACAACTAAATGAGCGAAATAACAGATTTATTGATGACTTTTGCTTGCTGTTCGGACAGCAAGCAAATGTGCACTTCAAATGCTAGATATTACAATAGGAAAGTACTTTGAAGAAACTACTTACTAGCTTTAAAAGATTTGGATAAAAGCTTGCTAAGAAGTAGATTTTTCTTTAGATCTAGCTTGATATAAAGAATTGAAACTTAAACCTAGATCTAAATCACTTGCATGCATTAATAAAGAAACTAGAATTTGATTTTCAATAAAAAAACTTGAATCTAACTAATGCATGTGAGTAAGTAGCTTGCTAAGAAGTAGATTTTTCTTTAGATCTAGCTTGATATAAAGAATTGAAACTTAAACCTAGATCTAAAACACTTGCATGCATTAATAAAGAAATTAGAATTTGATTTTCAATAAAAGAACTTGAATCTAGCTAATGCATGTGAGTAAGTAACCATAGAAAATTGAACTTGTGAATGAGGAATTGGTTGCTTGAATTTGGAGCTCCTTGGGCGATGGGGTCTCTTTGATGGAGGAAAGATGGAGAGATACATTTCAAAACTTTCCTTGAAGAGTAAGGATGCAAGATTAGATCTCTTGCTACTCCAAGGTTGAGGTTCTTATGTCCTTCACAAAACTTGCAAACAACTTTGTTAGATTTTGGTGTTCATCTACACAAGAAACTCAAACAATCACATTAGTTTAATCATAAAACATAGCATGCATGATAAGCTTCATATATAAAACAACAAGAGGATTATAAATGCAACGGACAATACTAATCCAATCTGAATTAGATAATAGTACCTCTACTTTCAGCCAATACCAACAAAATTTATGAGCAAAAATTGAAACACAATCACCTCAATCCATTAGCATAGCATCATTCCACATGTAGATCCAACACCAAGAGTAGACCTCCAAAGTATTTATGCTTTTATTCCAATATCAAAAGATTTACAATAGAGATTACAAGCTAAGTCCAACACCCATTAACCATCCAATGGGGGGGGTCGACTTCATTATATAGCCTTTTGGGTGAATATTACCAAGTGAGGGTGCATGCCAAGAGAGTAGATGCGCACTAGTAAGCTTGGGAAAGAGTTGAGTGGGTGGTAGGTGGAGTCGAGTGATGTGAGGGTGAGTGGAGTGAAGTGAGGGTGAGGGTGAGTGGAAGTGGAGTGGTAGGTGAGGGAGAGGACGAGTTGTGCATAGGGATTAGCGCCCCTCTTTGCTAGTGCATCAACTAACTAAGGAAGTGCACCTAGCTCCCTTGGGATCTCCACCCAAGTGCCATGTCACCCAACTAAGACGCATAGACTGGGAGAGGAGTTTCCAACTCACTCTCGGACTCCATACATGAGGAAACATGTCCCCAACATGTTTGCTAAATTTTAGCAATTTTGCTAAATTTTAACATTCTAATTAAAATGTCCATTTTTACCTTTTTGAGAGCAAATTTCAATTTTGAGTGATTAAAATCACTTTTTTTCCTCAACAAAGGGGGGATAAGATTTTAGGCCGTGTTCTGGCTTAGCAAATGAGCACAAACATGACATCTAACAATAACTGATGTGACTTTTATGACTTTATTGACTTTTACATTAAAAATTGTTCATTTTACGAGAAGTTTTTTATTGACTTGAACTTAAAAAAAAAACCTAGGGGGGACTTAGCACAATTTCCATATGACTCAAGAGACATGAATTAGCATGAATTCATATACATTTAGCCTCTAGACATTGGTTATACCATGCCAAGGCCTAACCACCAACACATACTCTAACTTTGGAGGAGATTTGAGTGAAAAAACTTAGAAATTATTAATCGCCTGATAGGTAAGAAATAATTAACAAGTGAAAAAAAAAACACTCTAGAGTATGTGCTCGTGCTCAAGTCTTAGGTGGCCAATAGTCTTTTACAACTTTCATGCTCAAGTCATTTATTACAATGCCACGGAGGGATGGAAATGCCGAAAAAGGGTGGTCTCATAGACCTGTTGAATTTCTGAACACTGAATTCTGAGCATTTGACTGCTCAGTCTTTGGCGGCTCATTTGCAAATCCAGCTAGTACAACTTGATGGATAATAGGTTGAATTGGATTATGGATCATGATGCTTTGAATTTATACCTTTTTCCATGTTTCACCTTGGTGGTCATCATCATCTCCTAGTCAAGTGTTGTCACTTCTGGGTAAATTTGTACTACTGGGGGTCCTTGATGGGGGTATCATGTCCATATCCCAATCTATACGTATCACACTCCATCTCTCCCCTCTCCATTGTTCTTTCTTTAGGGTTGGTTGTCATATGTCACCCATAAAGGTTCATACCTCATAATCCCATGAGAAGAAGGAGCTAGAGTGCTGGAGGTTGATGCAGCTTGATATAAAAAAAATGACATAGAAAGAGAAAATGATATTATCCAAAATGCAAAGAAAAACAAGAAGGAAAGAAAATCAAAGTCAAAAACCAAGAAAGAATGCGAAGCATGAGCTCTACCCCCTCGTGAAGAGGCCATCACCCCAAGTCCTATGCAATGAATGCATACCTAACAAAAGGTCTTAGCAAATGAAAATCAAAAGCCATAAAAGGTTGAATAAATAAAGAAAAGGTCAAATAGGGGTTTGGAAAGACATAATGCCTAGGAAAGGGTAACTCATTGCCTAAGTGATCCCTCATACAAAGGTGTTTATGAGGATGACTATCATACATAACCTTTCATGACTATGCCATCACCCATGAAGTAAACCCCAAACCATACCATATGCCACCGCACATACTCCTTGATGGGTTTCTTGGCAAATACTCCTTTTCCTAGGTACTGGCACACCTAATAGAGGTCAATAATGATCCCCCCATACCTGAACTTAGGAAATTGTATAGCTTTATGAGCTAGTGTGAAGTTTGAAGAGGATACTTAATGTGATCTATCTAGTGGCTTTTGCATTGACATGACTCACTTTATAGGTTGTTTTTGACTTGTGTACATGCCTCCGGTCTTTGATAGATACATTTCACTACATGAGCCCCTCCTTGGACGATGGATTTCACATGGCTACCTACTTGATTGATGCCTTGGTCCTTTGGAAGACATCGACGGGCTACTAGCACACTTGATGGAGGCCATCCCACTACTTGAGAGAGCTTGTTCCACTTATTTGGAAGGATGTGGAGCCTTTTGATGACATGGATCCTTTGTTGAGACACCCTAGCACCCATGCGATATGTGTTGACCCTTTGATGATGGGACGTTGCACCTTTTCATGATGAATTTACACCTTTTGATGAGACGTCACACCTTTTGGGGATGATTTATCACTTGGAGATGAAACATAACACCTCTTGGAAAGTTCGATGAAAACACAAAATTTCTTTATTAGAGGCTTGCCAAAGGGTTGATTTTGCCACAATACACGAGTCCAAAACTGGTACAATGATTATGCTTGCTCAAAGAAAGAGTAGCTAGTCTAGAAGAGAATGAGGAAAGAGAGAAATTAATGAATGTTGCTGCAAAAAAATCCAACCCTTAATACTGTGACCAAGCCTCCAATATATAGGCTCTAGAGGGCACACTTGCCAATGGAGAGTATGAGGGCGCATGAGAGGCTAAAGGAGGAAGGTGAGCGCATGAGGAAAAATGTATGAGTGGGAAAACACATGCGCAAGGTAAAGATAAGTTAAGTGAACATGTTCGAGAGTTAGAGAAGGAGGAAGGCATAGATAAGTGAGGAAATAGGAGAATGTGCCCTATAATTTAGGGAAGAGGGCGCATGGGGAGTGAAGAATGGGAGAATAGAGAGATGTAGGAGGTGGATAATGGCTTGTGTGGGAGATAAAAGGAGGAGAATGAACGCATGGTTGAGAGGAGTAAAATGAGTGAGGAAGAGGAGTAAGGACGCATGACAAAGAGGAATGCATCGTAAAATATAGGAAGGAGGTGCACTTTTAGGAGAATAGAAGGGGAAATATGAACGCACGTGTGAGGTATGAGTGGTAGAAGAAGCGCTTAAGAGGAGAGACGCGCTAGGAAATAGGAGAGGGAGAAGCTAGATGGCGCATGGAGGAAGGGGAGTGGAGTACAAAGGGAGCTTGTGCCACACGTGTGGGAGAAGAGGGAGAGTGAGGGTGCACTCTTGGAATGGGAGATAGTTAATGAGAGAGGAAACCATGCATTTAGGCTTTAAGAGAGGGGGAGGATGCATGGAGGACTAAATTAGGGGAGAAAACACATGCTTTAGGCTTAAATTAACCAAGAGGAGACATGCGCTAGCCAAGGGAGGAATTGCACCCTACTTTTTAGGGATTTAGCGTTTAAGAGGTATTTAAAAGGTTTTTAATGGAGTTAATTGCATGGAAAGTGGAGTTATGGTGAGTGGGAGGAAATTTAGTGATTTAAGCCTTGATTTGCTCAATCATGTCTATGAGACTTGCCACCTCATCTAGGGGTTAACAAGACCATACCAACCAATGCCTCTCTTACCTTCAAAAAGCGCATGAAGGTGAGATAATAGCTAGCAAATCTAGTGTTTGCAATCTTTAGTAACTTCAACTTGGATTGATTGCAGAAAATGAAGTGGGCCATGGTATGATTGGTAATAATCTTATCATCTTCTTCCCTCTTGTACAAAGAACCGATCCATCTATAATCATGGTCCTTCATTTTAATGATATCATGCATCAAAAGGTTCATTGTGTGAACCAAACACCCTGACTAAAATATATCGGGGTACCTATCCTTAATGATTGCTCCTACCGCCTTACAATTATTAGCATTATCAATGATGACTTGAATGACATTGTAGGGACCAGGCCCCAATCTCTTGAATGGTTTTAGTCAAGGCTTCTGCAATATTAATACCGGTCTTGTAGTGGTTTGAGTAGTCGTGGGCTGAAAGGAAGACTGCACCACTAGTAGACACACCAAGAATATTTGTCAATGGCTTTCCTTTAACATTTGTCCAGCCATCAGATACAATTGATACCCCATGATGGTTCCAAGAATTTGTAATTTTTCCTAGAGCATCATGGATTTCGGTTCTTTCCCTATCAAGTCCCAAGGTTCTAGCTTTGTCATACCTGGGGCTCTTGTATCCTTTCATGGCACCATTGATGGCTTGTACCATTTCATGCCAACAGGGTGAGCGAAGAACATTGAATGGTACACCACATTCATAGAGAAACATAATTATTTTTGCATCCACATCATCTCTACAACCTTGGTCAAGGAAATTTGATAGTGTTCTATGCTTTGAACGCGAAGGTGAGAATCCACTAGCATGGGGCGATGGGGATCGACCAATGAACATTCTTTGTGAACTCTCATGTTCAACCCTTGGTTTTTTGGATTTGTTTTTTGCTGCCTTCTCTTCCCTTTGGCATTTGATTCTATCTTTGGATGGCACTTCCACACAGGTTTTGACTCCTACGGTCTTACCTTCATCCTAGTGCATAAGCCCACACAAATGCTTTCTCACATCGGTATAGGAACCTTGTAAGTTTTATGACATGGTGGCATGTAAATTTTGTGGTTCCACCCCCTTTCCATTTACATGTTTCCCCAAGTGAATAATCATCCTTAGGTGTAAATCCGTGTTTTTGCTTGATGTTTTGTGTGTTTAATTGCAGATTACAGGTCTTATATTTCGAATTACAGCAAGCATTTAYTGCAGTTTGGCAGAGATTTTTTATCTTTAGGGTTCACACTATGCGTACAGGTTGCATAAGAATTTCCCTTGTGGTTAGCAAGCACTAACACAAAGTGCAGGGAGATTGTACGAGGTGACAATGTACACTCTTCAGTTAACTTGGAAATCTCCAAAAGGAACATAATAGTGCTGGTTTTTTACAAAATCCTTCCTATGGAGGCATCATCACAAAGATTTGCAAGACTACATAAATCTACATGAAGTCTAGACAATTGTTGAAATTGCAAAAACATTGTCAATCCAACTGTTGGTCACAATAGGAAATCTGCCACTTTATTTGTGTTTCTTTTTTGGTACTTAAATCACAATCTTGAACTACTAAAAATAATTATTACACTTCATGTGGAATGCATTCTCAATTTTGATCCATCTTTAGAGGAACTGTAGAGTGGAGAAGCTTATGATCATTGCCAAGTAAATAATGTCACCGGTGCTTCAATACTTGAACCAACACGTACATCTATCAACCATATACTTAGTAATTTAAGTCAATGCCTTAAAAGGACTTGGAGTGGTATGTGATCTTTGGTGCCGCATCAAGAACACACCCATTGCGTCTGTAAGATATATTCATGAGCATACTTTGGATATGTTGTCTCTAATTGTCTCGAATGCTTTGGAAACATGATTTAAAATCTTAAAAATATATTTTTTTCGTTAAAATTTAAATATTTTATGTATTTTTTAAAAAACTGGTTCGACCGGTTCATGACCAGTTCCGTTTCCGGTTTTGGTTGGACCCTCGACCGGTTGCGGTTTTTAAAACTACGCGCCAAAGTATGGTGTGAACACTTTTGGAGTAACCTCGGAACCTAACAATTTATTTATTGCATAATAGCTCCATCCCATCACAATTTGTTCCTCTATTTCTCTCAAATACATTAGGGCATCTTCACTCCTTAGTCTCTAATGAACATATGTGATTCCTTTGTGGTGTGGGACAACACTGCCTATAATTGGCTTACCCCAATGGACACATGATCCCTTGGTAGTTAGCTACTTGTAATAACTCATTTTTTTTACACGTGTCACACCTTGGTTTTTCTGCCACCTTAAGGCCATGCCTTTTATTTCTTGTCCAAGAGGTTGGAGAGGCCTATTGCTTGAAAGAAATTCTTTGTGACTTCATGCAATTGATTTGTTGAAAGTGGATTATTGTAAATAAATTTCAAATACCCTACCAAGAGGCTATTAAAATCTTATGGGGTGCTTGTGTCAATGACTAGTTCATCTTCCCTTTTCTTCCTATATCACATGGATTGTGAGGAGAAGCACTAGAAAAGAGGGGAAAAAAGAAGGAAATTTGATATCTTAGTTGGGGTTGAAGCCGAGGACTGTGTCAGGGTTATATATAGTGCTCACAAGATATTTGGATCAGCTGGGGTTGATATGGCTATTAGTGCAATTATATATAGAGGACTGTTATCGCTCAGTTTGTAGTTTAGGTCAAGTAGCTGGAGGGAAAGGGTCAAACTGGCGTAACAGGAGCTTCCCCACCCACTGTCACCTCGATGGGGGGCTCTTTCTATTTAGGGTGGCTAAGCCCAAGGGAGACGTCCCTGGCAATCTGGGGTTTTGAAAGGAAAAGGGTCAAAGGATTGAGGCTAGTTTCCCCTTCACAGATCACCGCCAAGAAGATAGTCAAATGAAGAATAACCACAAGGAAAGCACCTACTTGCGAGACAAGGCAACAATGAAACTAATACATGCAGTAGTGGTTAGTACTTCATAGATCAATGACTATCTATATTTCAATGTATATGAACATATATAACAGTAAATATTGACGAAGTCAATGTTTGCAATAATGACAATGACAATATAAAGTCACTTGTCAATAAATACCAAAATGATATAGCATCCAATGAAAATGATCAATCCTTGAATTAACTCAATGCATTAAATATCATCAAATGCTCATATGTAATAGAATGCTGTATCAATATCCTAAGGATGACGTCAGCTTTTATTAGGGTTAGTATTATAAGCAATGTAATAGACAAAGAAGGTCAACGTTTTGTTATTTAGCCAATGAAAACTACCAATACATCAATGTCTATCACGGGATGACCAAGCCACAGTATTCTCTATCAACCAAAAGCTCAAATAAGGCATGACGTCATCATCAATTTCTAG
>JASDQU010411683.1:0-10434 GCA_032191745.1 Picea mariana | reverse complement strand
CTCAGAGTCTCCATGCACCACTATCCTCTTTGCACCCAACTCTTTCAAAAATCTCAGGCCCAAAATCAGTGCCTTGTACTCAACCATATTATTGGTGCAGTCGAAATTGAGTTTGCATGAGCAGAGTTTTGTGCCCATGTTAGGAGGCCCCGCCCCTTCATTACTTACGTCTCCATCGAAACTCATGTTCCACATCTCATTCTCCACGTGGTTCCTCAGGTCTGTGCACTATGTTTCTTGTCTCACATCTTTTTCATCAACATCCATGACGACCGTCGGTTCCTCTTCTTCAAAAATCAAGTCATTGTAAAAAATGGAGGAGTTGATCTCAGTGTCATTTGACTGTGTCTTATTGATCACCATGTATTTCAACAATACTTCTTTGTATAACCATCTATTCAGGCCAAAGACTGGGATGGTGGCATACGACATGTCCATTTGTAGAGTTCCCTTCAATTTTGCAGCCCATGACCTCAATAATAGCATGCCAAACTTAGGGGTATATCAGCCATGACCACATCCATAACCAAATTCTTAGAAGGGATTTGGGACAGTGAGAACCAGATCTTTGATCAGACCCAGACATTTCACCTTTCTTAAATCAAAAGAAAAGAGATCCTTATAGGGCTTGGTGATTTCCAAAGCCAAGTCATCCATGATCACTTTGGGCATGGGATTGTTTGACACACCTGAATCCATCATGGCATTATGAAAGGTCATTTCATGGACCTTGAAACTGACATAGAATGGGGGAATTCCAACAGTATTGGTTGTCTCCTCTATGTGTGGACCAAAAAAAATGGCAAGGTGATCATCGTGGACATTCAAAGTGTCTGGATTCCCCCCCATCTTTAGCATTTTAATGATTTGATCTCGATATTATCCTTTTTTGATGAGTTTGTTGAAAGGAACATAGATTTTAATCTTGGCCATTTCGTTCTCAATGTTAAAAGAGGTAGAGACCTTTTCTACCTCTTTGTCGCATGTCTCCCGGTTTGTTTCTGGCGCTCTCCTTGGAACTTCCTTCTTTGAATTTTCCTTTTCTATCGCATCCTTGGTTAGGTTGTCTTTCTTTGGTCGACTCATGGAAGGGATATCAGTTGGATTTTTCCTTATAGTATTCATTTGTTGAGGCTCCATTATGGGATTTGTCTGTTGAGGCTCCATGTATGCCTTTTTTCGCCTGAGGATGTATTGCTTTGGGAATTGCATGATGGTTTTGTGATAGCCTTTCCTGAATTCCTCTATTTCCCAAGATAGAATTTCATTTATATCCCACACAATATCATCATTTTCTCTCATGTATTGATCATGTTCCACCTTCATTAAAACATATGTGTGTGTCCTTGTCCTCACAGGAATGCATTTGATCCTCGAACATTTTATCAAAATATTCATCCGCACAATTGTTTTGAAACGGGGACCTTATTTGTTGGTCTCCCTAGTCTCTTTGTTCCCTCTACCTGATATGTGGGACCAAACCTCTTATGGGGTTGTGATTCCTGGGATGGGGTCATACTGTTCTCAGGTGGCAGGTTTGTTTCCCATGAATTCTTTCCATCAGTTTCTCCATTGTCTTCATCATCAAGTTGAACCTGTCCTATGAGGGTTGAGAGGTCGATGAATACACATATCCTTTTGGTTTCCTCCTACCTCTATTAAAGTTATTTTTTATATTTCTCAATGCCATCAGGTTTACCTTGACTTCGATTGCGTCTCTCATCATAACATCTAAATTTTCTAAACTTCTCTCCCTTAACAGCAAGGAAAAATCATTGTCAAAGGAGTCGGCATTCACAGTTGTGTAACCCCAGGAGGCGGACGGACTTCAGCAGGAATCCAATTGTAATACCTCATGAAACAAACCGAGAACTATTGCACTGTCTCATCCGATACTCTTTTCATATTGTTATATTGTGTCAAGAGGTGCAAAGGATTCTTTTTGTCTCCCCATATAGTAGTGAAATATGTTTCAAATGCAACGAAGTCTTGAATTCTTGTTGCTAGGAGGACTTTGAACCACTTTCTCACATCCCCCAAAAGACTCTATGCGAACAACGTTATTTCCACATCTGCATAGTCTAAACTTCTCTCCCTTAACAGCAAGGAAAAATCATTGTCAAAGGAGTCGGCATTCACAGTTGTGTAACCCCAGGAGGCGGACGGACTTCAGCAGGAATCCAATTGTAATACCTCATGAAACAAACCGAGAACTATTGCACTGTCTCATCCGATACTCTTTTCATATTGTTATATTGTGTCAAGAGGTGCAAAGGATTCTTTTTGTCTCCCCATATAGTAGTGAAATATGTTTCAAATGCAACGAAGTCTTGAATTCTTGTTGCTAGGAGGACTTTGAACCACTTTCTCACATCCCCCAAAAGACTCTATGCGAACAACGTTATTTCCACATCTGCATAGTCTACCTCCTCTAGGTGGACGAAATCGTTAAACCAATCCAGATGCTTTTGGGATAAAATGTTTCCTTCAACATCATAGAGCTTGATCATCTAGTTGTAGTTCTATGGAAAATCATGATGTTGAGAAGGTAGAACAAGGGGGGCTAACCTAGCATCCATTTATATTGTGGGGTTTTGGATTTGGGGGATATTATAAGTGGGATTTGCAGCTTGTGATATTAGAGATCAAAACCTTTCCTCGTCAAAAACTAGATGGTCCAAAATGGTTTCTAATTTAGAACTAAACAAAGTCCATTCGAACAGGGTGTCAAACTGGAGGTCGTCAATGCTTTGAGCATTGTCCTTGGGAAAGGATATATTTTTGTATAAGTAATAGAATGGGTTTTGCGCCTGCACCCTTATCCTATGCAGAAGTATCTCGGGATCATACATGGGCTCTACAGAATTGGGGTCAGGATTGACTCTGGTATAAATGGTCTTCGGAGCCACTTTTTATGAATGGTGATACTACGTGGCACTGGTATTTTTCACTGGAGTCACCAGGGTAAAGGTTTCATCCAATACATATGTTTTCCCCACTGTTACCATCAGGGGTCAAAACTATATCTTCAGTCGTTCTCCTAGGGAAAATTTATTCAATTCCATCCCCAACAACGACGCCAGAATGCTAATGCTCTATAAACTTTGTTTAGCTAAGAAACTGAATGACAGAGGAAACCTACAAACCAACTTTGAGGCTCGAAACTAGTCTTTCGAACCTGGAGAGGGATGTCTCTGGAGACTTCATCTCTATAAAGGATACAACCTTAAACTATGGGATATATTTAAAAATTTTAAACAATATTTCTTCTCCTACTGGCAAAAGAAAGAAAGACATTAGGCTATGGAGTCGATTTAAGAAAATGACAAAAACAAATGACTGAGTGACTGAACTCGAGAGGATAAAGGCTAAATGACCAACAATATTCAGGTAAAAATTGTTGTGTGTGGAAAGAGAAAAACACATAAAGCAACTCGGATCACTACAGGGGATGAATTCAAAGTTAACTTAGAAGAAATACGGTTCATCTAAATGGCCCTAATCTAGAGCACTATCTGGTGAATTATAGATTCATAATCATGTTCTGATTCAGACAGATATTACAGATATGAATATAAAGAACGCATAAAAGCACATACACAAATAAATCATACATAACATCAGACTTGCACCATTAGAATATTTTCATCAAAGCTTTAGGACTTTTGCATTATGTTTCAATCAAATCAAAAAAATACAATCAATAGTCACTATCTACATTGTTTTTCCAACCAACCTGACTTACATTGAAAAGATGGAATATATAGACAAGGGTGTGCCTCTTGGGCTGCCCTGTGTTCTAACTATCATCCATAGAAACTAGGTTTCGACTACACTCTATCATATGGCTCTTCGAATGAACTTTTTCTAAAAATAGAACTGACTGCAATTGACAACACCATAGCTGCATGTCTTTACCGTAGTGTTTAATTCATCATCAAGATCTCCTCATTAGAATATGATGTGTCAATGTTTTCCTTTGGCAGGGCATCTGGATGATCAAGTTTTTTGTCAAACTCTTGCCACACATTGTAATGGTCATGATCTCTATCACACGATCATTTGCTGGTGCGTGCATGTGGTGAGTGACTATAGACCATTGCAGGTGCCTCCAAAATGATGACCCCAACTAGGGAAACAATTTCCTCTTCTTCAAATTGTCACACGTTTAAAATACACTTGTCCTTTTCCATGAGATTCCATCACTGAGCATCGTATGTTTTTCGTGCAAGTATCTGCCAGAGTCTAAGTTTGCACCACGTTTGAGGAGAAAAAAAAACGAGGTCGATCGATCATGCATCTGGTCTCGTTTGCAGTTTGGGTACTCAAAGCTTTCTCATGAGAGACCAGTTTCTCCTTTTCAGGTTCATCACTTCCCTTTGCAGAACTGTGTTCCCTTTTAACTTCTTATGTGCTCTGGATAGAGCCACATAAAATTTCTCCATGGCTGGTTCACATTCCCTAAAATTTTTCGCATTCCTTTCCTCTCTGTTTCACGGAACTGTATGATCAAATCCCGTGCTTCCCTGAGATGCCTCTTTATCCAAGTTGTGTTTCACCCACAAACTTGTGATCTTGATACTTCAAGTATCTTCTCTTTTAACTGTTGTCTCAAATATCTGTTTTCCTAGTATAGCTCAGCAATAACGACTTGTGCTTGCTTCAACTATTCTGATGGTTGAAGAACATCTATGATTTTGATGTCTGTCCACCTTTTGCAGCCCCATCTTTCTTGACTTGTTCATTCAATGGGCTACAACTGAATAGTGCACATGAGTAACTCTTCGGCGACTGAATTTGTGCCCCTTCTCTGTGATATTTTTTTTTGGGGGGACAAGGCTTCCAACATCCTTCCTTCCTCCACAACCCTTCCTTCTTCAGCCTCCGCGCAACGTGGTGTTAACCTTTCCGCAGGTAGAGGGAAATATCCTGTTGGATCCTTGGGGATTCCTACTGCAAGTAGAAATGAATCCCATTTATTTCTGAGTCACCTTAACTCCTCCACCAAAAACAATTTAATCAGTGAGATGTGTGATATTTTCCTCCTTGGCTGATCTATTTTAGCTTGGGCATTGTGTGCCATTTCTCGGAGACTTTGGTGTAAGAAAAAGGGAAAATTTAACAGTCTCTGCCCTATGAAGTGCATCAACAATCTAATGTGGTGCATATATATTATTTCAAACCTTCCTTCATAGGTGAAATATTCTTAATCACATCCATGAGTTTTCAAAAGGGCCCCTGCAAATATCTACTTGGAACGCCTGTTGTGACCTTCCCACCTAAGCAGTCTCACTTGATGAAGTCTTAGTAACACTACATCTCCAAAGTCATGCCTTTAAACTACCTTTCACTGCTTGACGGGATCTTTTCCGTGGGCGATAGAGTTTCCTCTATCACTTGGAAAGAGACACCTGCAATTATAACACAGGACCCGTCGAACCTGAGTGTGAACTTCTCCACTAGTTTCGTGTTGATTCTTTGGATTTTTCTACAAAAGGCAATGCATCTGGCCTACTCAAAAGACACCCTAACCTCCAAATCTTCGTTGACCAATGTCAAGCTTTGAAACTTGGGCCCATCTTTCCTGCCACTTCACACACCTTTTCTTATGCTCTGGGATGTCCTCATGGAACAACACGTATCATTTATGTGTGCAATGGATTTTGTGTGGACCAAAGGAGGTAATCTCAATTGACCTGGGCATGTGGGAAGAATTACACGTGATGCATAAAATTGGGTGATGAACAAAATGCATTTAGAGCACTCAAAATTTATAATTAGTGGGTGAGAGATGGAAACATGTTGGGGGACACTGTATTCATAGGGACTGGAGTTTTTAGAGTGAGCTTGGATATTTTCGAGTGCATCCACACGATGGGAACACTTCGAAGTGTGAAAAGTACAACTGATGAGAGATGCAGGGCATATGTGATAAGAGTGTCATGATTTTTCATTCTCTCTAGCTTCATAATGAGGTGATGATGGTCACTTCGTTTGCCAAAGAGACTTTTATTTAACTACTTTCCTCAAATTTAGGAATTTAATACCTTCTCTTCTGACAGGACCCAACTCTTTGGGAAAATACATTTACCCCTTACACATGTTTTGGTTCAGACATCCCTTCCCAACTCCAAAGGCCAAACGACCACTTGTTGACTTCGATGCATTTTATTTTTGGTACCTGACCACAAAATCTTTGATGCATGGACTCTGACTGAACTAATACTGAATCTAATAGAAGAAATGATGGCGCTAACAAATTCAATATTAATTCCTCAAAGAAAATTTTCTAAGAACCAGTGTAGTAGACCAAATTGATATGTTGTACGTTATTATATTGTTATTGTTCTTCAAACTGCTATGCATTATTATATTGTGGTTGTTTTGTATGCTTTCCTATCATTAGTTCAGTATGCACCCTATAAGTATCCGATGTTCTCTCTTTCATTATTTCCAAGGTTCTACAATCCTCATCTTCATGTCTAACCGACTTGAAAAAATTACAAAATGTAGTCTTTGGTATTGTTTGATACTTCTGCATTATGGAACAATGATAAGTATCATGTCCATGTGTTCCACATATCTCACACCATTCATTTAACCTTTAACATTCATTCTGCATAACTAATCTAGTTTGCATTGTAAACTAACTCTAACAAATCCAATTATTTGTTCATCATAAAAATAATTGAAACACATAAAAGGAACCATTCCACACAATGACACAATATTTTACCATGGTTCACCCCCCCTCGGCTACGTCCATAAAGATTTGGCATTCTATGATTATTTATTAATCTTCTTCAAAATATTGTGTTGCGTTCATTACATCCTAAGTTGGTGAGACTGAATAGTGTCGCACCAAGCTCCATAGCTTGCGACTTGACCCTCAGTTACACTTCATATGTCTCCAAAGCTAATACAATCTGAGCTCCACAAATCTCAACCAAAAACTAGTAACTACAACTCAAAACTTAGAAAGTCTTTCAAATATATTTCCCAACAAATGATATCGTATCTACCTCATATATCATATATTTATACTATCAAAAGTGGTTAAAAACCCTTTACATCATAACTCAAAACCCTAACCCTCGTGGATTAGGGTTTTCCACATATCAACCTCTTGCGCGTGGCTGGTCCTTGATCCAACTGTTCCTTCCTTGACTCTTATTTACCTCACACATTTTTTCCTTATTTCCTGGCACACGCTACCTCTTTGGTCCATTCCTTAGTTTCCTGCCTCATTTGTTGCACTCTTCCTTATTCCTTGAAATTTTCTCCAAAAAATACCCTTCTCCAAAAGAACCTATTATAATGGGAGATGTTTATTAGAGGCTACAATTTGAGGAATTCTTGTCTATAAGAAGGGATATCATTGTGCAACACATATGAACAGAGGCATAGTGGTTGAGGTGTCAACAAATCTCCTCAAACACACACACACACACACACATATATAAGACTGATATAGAGAACAAATATTAAATTTATGTATTGTATCCATGTTGGTGAAGAGAGTGGGATATAAACCTCTTGTTTATGGATCAGTGAAGAAAAAGGATGAGACATGGAGACTCTGTATTGATTAAAAAGCCTGAAATAAAATCATTTTTAAGATATCATATCTAATCCCTTAGATTTTATATCTTCTTGGTTAGATTAATGCTTATAATTTATTTAGAAAGTTTGATCTAAATCCATGATACCACTAGGTCCTGATTGAATAAGATGATTAATGGAAGACCACTTTAAAGTCTAAATAAGTCCTTTAAAAGGGAAGGTCATGCATTTCGGATTCATTAAATATATAACAACATTAATGAAGATGATGGATTATATCTTCCATTCATTCACAAAATATTTTGTGATATTATATTTGGATGACAACCTCATCCTAAAAAAAAAATAGACTCAACATTTTCATCACATTTAGTAGATCCTTAGACATTGTGATAAACAATTTATATGGTAATCTAGAGAAATTCTCATTTGTCTTGCAAATAATTGAGTATCTAGGATAAATCGTGGATGAACATATGGTGCATGTGGACATAGCCAATATCTAAGCATTACTTATTATCCATCTTGACGACTCTAAGAGAGATTTGTAGCTTCTCGGGCCTTTCCAACTTCTACCATAGGTTTTTTTCAAGTTCTCTCACATCACTTGGTCTTTAATCCAAGTGACCAAGGGCGGAAATGAGGACCATTTTTATTGGTCCATGTTAGGGACCTAACCTCCCTAACCCCTCATGTAGGTATAATAATATATTTTCCATGTAATAAAATACAATATTAATAAGCCCTAGTAATGAGGAAGAATAAGCCAAATGTAAGAATACCTAATAGAAGCTTTCACTTATAGAAGATATTCCCCGATATTTTTCTTGTGGTATATATATTTAGTATAAATAGGAGTCAAGGGAATGATAATTTTTTTCTTGAGAATTGTTATAATAGAGCTTTCCTCTACTGGAGGTTTCCCCCTTGAAGAGGCATGTGAATATTGTTTCCTAACAATACATGTATTATTTTGGTGTGGTGGTTTCATATATTGTGTTGTCCTGCTATAATTCTCCACAATTTTTTTTTTCTATTATAATAGATACGGTACCTAACAAGTGGTATAAGAGCACTTTCCCTGGAAGGAATTGTGGGTTAAAAACTTTTTTTGGGTAGATACATATTCCAGAATCTTAAAACTATATATATATGTTGTTCAACACATAATGTAGATTTTAACCTTGTACACTATTTTACTACAAACAAATTTTAAATAAAAGAAAATAAATTATACAATGGAAAATACACACATTACATAGATATTTTATCCATGGAAACCCAAACCAAGAAAACCAACATATTCTATATTTATTCAAAATACAAATTTTTTACAATACAATATACATATAGGAACCAACAACATCCAAAACCCTAATCCATTGACTTGGATTAGTCATCAACCCTAATTCCTTAACCAGAAATAGAAAACCATCGACGAAAAAATGCCCATAAATGGACACAAAAGTTGAGGACCTCCCAAACTTGGACACAAAAACCGAGGAAAAATATTTTTGCCGTGAAAATAATACAACACAAACCCAACACATAAATTCATGGTCAGAGAAGAATACATGCAGGAAAAACAAGAGGTACTTAAGATCACATTGTTGGACACCCTTGTAACCCTTGTTGGTACTCCTTCAAGTGGTAGCGCATCAGAAAAAAACTATATATGGAATGGTCTAAGTATCTTGAAAACCTCCATAGATTAAATGATTGGCCTCCTGAATGCTATAGTGCCACCGAGAACAACATTTGGGAAGATACTCTCTAGTACATGGATAATTAGATAACATGAATAAGGGTATAGTATAGCCTCCTTAGTTTGTTCCCTAAGATATTGAGTCGAGTGGTACCATTGGACCCCACATGTATATAAGAGAGCTATAGAACATGGAAAATCCTTTTCCGTAGAAACCCTCAACCCCCTTACCCTTGGGAAAAAAAAAAATAGAAAAGGAACAAAAAATATTTACTGTCGTGCAACCTTCCCTCCTACATTCGGGTTGTGTAATTAATACATATTTCTTCCTGTTAATAATTTGGGCATTTTGATACTGAAGTATTATTTAGATCAGAGTATAACTATGAAGGATCTATAAAAGAATAATTATGGGGAATTCTCGCACCCTTATTTGAGACCTATCCCATTGGACTCCTCCTTTCATTCTGATCACAATACTACCTATAATTTTTCAAAAAAAAAAAATCTGTGGTCTCAACCCCCTTCTGACCCCATTGTTTAGGACCTAACTCATTAGATTCCCCTCTTTGCACTAATCATCATGATACCCTTCACCCGTAACCCATTTTTTGTGCCGTCCAACCCACCCCTTTCATATGCCCCCATTCATCATGGCCCATGCCTGTAGCCAAGACATTGACTCATGCTTCAATACCTTGTCATATGATTTCTCCATGACCCAGCAGGAAGTGCAGAAACTGAGTGGAAATATTTCCACCATCAATGCCAATATGAATTCCACCATAGAAGCCAAAATGGAAACCCTAAAATAGGTCTACCAAAATGGAAAGCCAACTTGAATATTTGTAGTGGCCAATTTAATTTAACTTCCAGTAATTCTTTAAACAAGACAGTAACTTCTACTAGATTTATGAAAATTCAATAATTCATTTCTATTTTAGCACATACGCATGTAATTTAACAACGAATATTAAAATTGTATAACAGAATAAAAACAAATACATAATTTTAAATACCTGAGTCTGATGCTAATTCGCCTTGCTGCCTTGTTGTTGCCTTCCTACTGCCTGATGCACTTACCGACACTGCCCAAAACTACTATCCTCCCTGCCAACTAGGACAACTACCTAGATCCAGGATATCCATATGATATCCTGAATCTA